>JAQGAK010005583.1:0-10005 GCA_034696945.1 Lipothrix lubbocki | reverse complement strand
TGTATGACATGCGAGCCCAAAGGATCCCTTATAGAGAGAATTCTCTTATATGGAGGCCTCTTATAGCGAGGTTCCACCGTATTTACCTAATTATTACGCTCCATTTTAGCCATGGTTTTCTGATCTGCTTTGGTCTGATCCATACTCAAGACCATTCCTGGCCGGTCTGGTCCAAGGTGTCGGACCAATCCAAAACTGGACCAATTATTTTGGTCCGGAACAGACCATTTACATCCCTATTATCTCAAGATTAGAAAATACCAAAATAACAATAAATAATTTCATGGATTTGTGAGCAAATAATTTAGAATTGGACAGCTAATCATCGCTGTGAAAATAAACAAATGCGGTGTGAATTACACATAGCTACTTAAGTATACTTGTTATAATCACATATTTTATGTTTTTAATTCATAATAATATTGTTACTGAAAAAATGCCCTTTAGTTAGAAACATGGCCAACAACCCTTTTTGGCAAAAATGGCACACAAAAGGTCGGTCGTAAAATATCCTCACGGACCAGGCTCTTCGATATCACCATTTTTAAATAATGCCCGACTTGGCATCGAGTAAGTTCAGGTGGAACTTGTAAGCAAAAAACACGTTGGACGAATTTACTAACTTTATTTTACCAGAGACCCCACTTGGGTCGCCCTGGATACATTAGCGTTTAAAATGTTGAAATCGAGGAAACCAGTACAGAGGTACGGGTAAAAACCCGATTTTTCGGGAGTTCCGGAATTACTCCGAAACGGCTCTTCAGATTTTTACGTGGTTTATGGATTATTGTATAAAACTGTGCTGCTCGGTAGTCTGGGAGCGTTTTTGAAAAATCCGAAAAACAGCTTCAAAATTTTGAAAAAACTTTCAAAAAATTGCAAAACGCAATATAACTCGTAAACCACATGTCAGAATCTTTCAAATTCGGCATATGAGAGAGATATCGGTGTTTACTTTATGTTTTAAATTTTCTTAGACAGTCACGTTGTTCACAGTCCCCAAGTGGGGGGTCAGAGGTAAATGACGCTTGAGCTGGCACGGGCTTAAAGCTAGTTATATAGTATAAAAGTAAATTCTTGGCACTTTTGAATGTTGGTGCCGTGCTTCCCATTCCTTTTGGGTAATTCATGTTACATGCTTCCCATGTTACCATTATGAAGTTTAGTAAATTAATTCAAGCATTTTATTTACGATTTATGTTTAGTCATTAATACCAACTCAAATAGGTCTTTTAATAATTTTTGTAAGCAAAAATATAATAACTTGTAAAATAAATTCAATCGATATACAATGTTTCGTTACGTATGTTAATATAATAGAATGTGAATAATTCGTTCATTACATATTGGAGTTCTGGCAAGTAAATTGCACTTCGATTTTATTCCAAAGCATTCGTATGCATAAAGAAATGACTCTAGAATTATTACAGTATCCGCGCTTTTACTTTGAACAAGCTTTTTGATAATATTCGATTTGGAATTTTTTAACGACTAAACAAAAACTTTTGGTATATCCCATTTTACTTCAAGAAAAATTAAATTACGTCGTCCCAATAAATGTGTACAGTTTATGCTTTGGCCAATAAGTTACAAACGTGGAATTATTTAAAAGTGAGACATAAAAGTGAAATTTTGGTTTTTAAAAGAATAGCGTGAAGAAAGAAAAATGGATTTTGACCTATGTAGTGATGATCATTTTAGAAAAATTAAGTCAGGGCTTTTTCGTATTTACGAAGACTTCAACCAACACTCCTGAACTGACCCGCAACGTTTTTTTGTTGGATCGTCCTCCTGGGGAGTGATTGGAATCACCTCTTCAACGTTTGGCAGTGGCTCGTCATCCTCTGGGGGGAGTGGATAAATTGATCGGATTTTCTTTTCTTCTGGACGGTATCCCGGACCCCTGGGAAGATCTCCTTCCGATTTTTCAATTGGGAGAATAGCTGGCTTGGGTTGTTCTGGATCAGGCAGGATTCCCATGGATGAGCCTCTGAACGCAGTGCTTCGTGCTCCAGTGGTAGCCACAACGGCTAAGCCGAAAATGCAAGCGAAAAATAAATATCTCATTTTTAAAATGCTTGAATTTTAAAAATAATGTTTTGAGCAGAAGTTCAATGGTGGATTGATTTAATTTTGATAATAATTGCCTGTATTTATACTGCCAGGAATTTTCATGACTTTTGAAAACAAAGTTCTGATCACCTAAATTTTAAATGGGAGAATCAAAGTGATATAATTTGATAACAGTAATATAATATTATTACGAATTTCCCGAAATCCGTAAATTATTATACATTATGTGCCGAAACGGCAAACAATAAACAAGGAAAATTTTTATGATTTAAGCCCAACATTTCGAGGAATTTTTCAATATGTTCATTTATATATTAACAAGATTTCGTGCATAGATATATTAAATACATATAAAATTTTAATCGAATTTCACGCGAAACGTTTTATTTCTATACAGAAGATTTTTCAATTGAATTCCTTTTTGAAAGCATGGGGATTTATTTTATATGCTAATGCTGATATTTACTAATTCATACGAAGAATGAGTTATTGTATTTGTGCTTCAAGTTGGTGAAAACAGAATTTATTCTGGGAATAGAACAGTGGGACAATTATATTATTTCATAAAGTAGGATTTATTACGGGATTTAGCTTACATTTTTGGGGACTCAAATTCTAAGAACAGAAAAATCAGAAAATGAAGATTTACATGAAATTTCTGTGTACAGCAATTATTACAGATAATTACTGGAAGATAAAGTTTACATTCTCTAAGCTCAAGGGATTAATGGCTATTAATATGCGGTGTCGGATTCTAAAACAATTTAGTATTTGAGCCACGCGGACATCTCCATCGGTCGGGTTTCTCTTTGTCTATTGTAATCTGCAAATGCTTTTCACGGATTAATCCGGAAAGTACATATTTATGGTCTTACCGCAGCGATAACGATAAAGCCCTTTTTATATAAATTATTATATCTGCACAGCTTTGCTTTACATCGTGGAGCTATATGTACCTATAGATAACAACAGAAAAGTTTTAAAGGGAATTTATCCTTATATGCTTCATAGTGGTGTTATCACGCACAACTGATTTTCCATGTGTGTACATAATAATTGTGCACCTCAGGTGAATTCGCCAATTATATAGGAATAAAATTCATTTCACATGGCAAGAATTGTTTATTTTCAAGTAAAAATTGTTCACATCTCCATGAAAACAGGAGCCTTGGGAATATTAGAAAATAATGCCCAAAACGATTTGGGAATGTTAGAGCTAATTATATATAACCTCCCTGTAACTTTAAAAGGCCAAAATTTTAATTTAAAAATTAGTAGTTTTTCTGTTCAAAATATTTGAAATATGTGTAAATAAAATTTTGATCTCCTATTGAATGGCACCGGTTTCGACTCGACCGGTTTAAAATTGCGCGAGTTATGGAAGTTCAAAATTTTGGAAAGTGGCCTCCAAGAACTTTTTTCCACGGTTGAAATATATAATTTTTCACAAAATGAATTCCTAATCATAATTCCTATTTCTAATTCCAAAAGAAAATAATCTATTCCAGCAAATCAAGTACATCTATGAAAACATCCTCAATTAAAATTTACAACTAATTGACTTAAAATTGAATTGACCTTGGGCCAATACATTGAAATTACGTACAGCGTCTTCAACAGTCACCATCAATTTCGCTTCTTGGTTAAAATTAAATCATTTTTTATTAAAAACCAAATTCTCTGTTCATTACCGTAGTTAGAATTTCTAAGGTAGAAACGTGCAGTCGCACCTTGTAAGTATTGAATTTTTCGGTAAATCTAGAGTCTCGAGTTATTAATTGATAGGTTACCACTGCATGTGGTGAATGCAACAATAGTTGTGTATACATACATGATGAATAAATACAAGTATTACTTTTACAACTCAAGGCCGCACAAGAAAATGGAACTGTTACAGGGTCTTTTGAAGGATGCCATATGCCAAGGACGTTTGGCCTCATGTTCATTTTAAGGGTGACTTACATTTTAAGGGTTACTCAGAAATCCAAATCCCTTAAATGTGAGTGAGAGGTTGATTGTCTGAGGCTGAATTTAGCCTTTAGACTTTCACGTATTGGATGGAGGTTCAACTGTGAGGAGCAAACAAGATAAACACAAATATGTTGTTTTCCTAAGTTGTTCCTTGTGTGAGAAAAATGCTATTGCTGTACACATTTCTTTTAATAGTAAACAAATAAATGGTTTCCATCTAGAAATGTGAAAGTTCTAGCAGGACAATAAGTTTTAATGTGTTTTCATATACCGTAAGCTAATTCTGGAAATATAAATTCCGGTTGACATATGATCCCAAACGACCAATTTCTATACCTCCAACGCAGAAGTTGGTACTTTTTGATACTTTGCGGGTGGAAGATATGTTATTATGACTAAATGACTATCTTGGAAGAGAAGAGGATACAGGAATTTTGAATGGAAGGTTGTGGATTTGGTATAAATAAGCTCAAATCTCAGCAGTATGATCATTCACATTCCCTCAGTCAAACCAACCAAAGCTACAAGCTAATTCTACCTTCGGTTTCAAAACCAACTAAATTTTCTATCAATATGAAGGTGAATTTTACCAGATCTTACACATATTTCAAATAAAATTTAATTTTCTTTTCCTATTGTAAAACTACAGTATTAAGCATTAGTATTTTTGCCAATATAATTAATTTACATAAATAATTAAAATTAAAAATAATATTTTGTTGAATATTTGTCATAAATTATAAATTTAATTTCAGGCTGTCGTGTGCTTCTTGGCTGTCATTGCCGCTGCTAGCGCCAACCAAGGCTATGGTGGTGGATACCAGGCTCCGTCTTACAGCGCCCCAGCGCCATCTTACTCTGCCCCCGCGCCGTCGTACAGTGCTCCGGCTCCAAGCTACAGCGCTCCTAGCTACAGCGCTCCTAGCTACAGCGCTCCAAGCTACAGCGCTCCAGCTCCATCTTACTCCGCACCAGCGCCTTCCTACAGCGCCCCGGCTCCATCTTACTCCGCTCCAGCTCCATCCTACAGCCCGACTGTCTACCACGCCCCAGCCCCCACCATGACCACCTACACCATCCACACTTACCACTCACCCGCACCCAAGGCAACTTACACTGCCCCAGCACCCGCTCCAGCCTACTCCGCTCCAGCACCAAGTGCCCCAGCACCATCCTACACTGCACCAGCTCCATCTTATTCCGCCCCAGCACCTTCCTACAGCGCACCAAGCTACTCCGCCCCAGCTCCATCTTACTCCGCTCCGGCCTACCGCAAATAATTTTCCAAAATTAATTACCGATTGCTATTCAATTAAGCAGAATTTAATTCTGTTGAGTACTTAAATTTTTATTTCTTTGCATTGAATTTTATTTTTGATATGAAAACATAAAAAATCTTGAAAAATAATGTTCCTATTGTTTTGTAGTAATTTGGAAATGATGAGGCATTAATAAATCCGACTTAAAAAAACTTACATAAAAAAGGTTTTGCTTTTAACCAAATCGCAGGGGACTTATTTATTATTTTGATCGGAAAAGTAAATATCTACTCGTGCCCCTAAAAATTACCGCTAACCTACCGGTAACCGGTCCGGTATCCCGCAGCCAACAAAATTTTTCATCCAGTGGTTGTTGGTTCAAATATTTGAACTATCGCATGTTGACTCAAAATATTTACAGCCCTAATTTTTTCAACGAGTTAAAATTGAAACAATTACTTTTCAGCAACAAAATATTTCTTCCTTTTCACATACCCATTTAATACCATTTGAGCCGAAAAAATGTAAACCAAAAAAATTGTTAAACAAAACAGTTAATCCTGTATATTGTGAGCCAAATTCTGTACAACAAATACGTCACAATTAATTTCATATTTTTATACGCTAGTTCTTCAAGTTCCTATAGTTCAACCAGGGATAGAGGCAAATAATTTAAATTGCGATATTTTCAAAATATATTTAAAGAACGCAATTATTGAAGTGGAATTTACTTTGCATTACCTGAAAAATGCACATCCTAAATGCATTAAAGACATACAAAGCCACATAAACAATTTAGGATTCTGTTTTTTTAGTTTTATAGAGACGTCCGTGTTATTTGTCTAGGTCTTCTGTAATGACTACCGTAATGAAATCTTCTCGAGGTAAACTAACTTGTAGGCGTAATTAGGTCATTAGAAAAAATCATAGCGTCGCGAAAATTTATATCTTGCGCGAATAGCATGAACCTGTCATTTACAACAAAATATTTAACAATTGTGGGAATACACTGGAACCTCGCTATAAGAGACCTCCATATAAGAGAATTCTCTCTATAAGATATTCTTTGGGGTCGCATGTCATACATGGTTATATGCATACGAGTTCTCTTTATTTAGAGAATTTCTATATAAGAGGCAGATGTTGGTGATATATAGCGTTCTCTTATAGCGAGGTTCCAGTGTAGTACGCTGGAGACGGACGCACAAACAGTGCCATTTTAATTTAGTGGCTCTGATGTCGCCTCCATGAACGGAAGTATGACAGTTTAACCCTATTCCATGCTATACCTACGCTAGCCGATGCAGTTTTTGGTCATAACATTAAACAATCGTGAAGAATTTTTATTGTGAATACGTAAAATGATCTATCGGTTCCGATGAAGTACGGACTGGTTAGTCAGTAAGTTTCAAAGTGTAATATCTACATACGTGTTCCTGCAAGTACAATTGCATTTTGATTTTATTATAGAGCATTCCTTTTTATTCTTGTAACTATGTACGAATGGATACAGATTGTAAGGGCTTTTGCTAAATTAATCGTAATCGTAATTATTATTAATCTGTACATGCACTTCGAATTAATAATCAATCCACATTTTGCTTTATTCAAGATTTTTGAAAATATTCTATTTTGAATTTAACGAGTTAACATGATATAACATATAGCTTATGCCCTTATGGTCTTAAAAACTATACGCCGTCCAAATAACGCAGTCAAAGGTTTGGCTACAAAATACGAGTTATGACGTGAATTTATTTGCAAATGTAGAATACCTATTTAAATTTTTTGTTTTAAAAGAATTACATGAAAAATTAACATGTATTTTGACATACATAATTATAGCGAGGATCACGTGAAAAAAATTAAATCAGGGCTATTTGATATTTACGACGACTTCAGCCAACATTGCTTAACTGACCAGCAACGTTTTTTGTTGTTAGAGAGTCCTCCTGCTTATAGTGACGATTGGAATAATGTTTTCAGCTTTTGCCAGTGGTTCGTCATCCTTTGGGGGAAGTGGATAAATTGATGCGACTTAATTTTGAGTTTTTGGACGGTGTCCAGGACCGCTGGGAAGAAGTCCTTTGGGCTCTTCGATTGGGAGAACAACTGGCTTGGGTTGTTCCGGACCAGGCAGAATTCCAATGGATGGTTGCTCCGCAGAATCTTCAGGCGTCAATACAGAAGCAATCATGGTCTTGCCACTGGGAGCCACAACAGCTGAAGATGAACTGCTGAACACAGTGCTTCGTCCTCCAGTTGTAGCCAAAATGGCTAAACCAAAAAGGAAAGTAAAAAATGAGTTTCTCATTTTAAATTTGTTCTAAATTTGAACATGTATGAGAAGAAGTTTAATAGTGGAATACTTTAATTCTGGAAATATTCACCTGTATTTATACTGTTAGGAATTTTTATGATTTTGGGAAAAATAATGCTTCTTACATAAATTTTTAACGAGGGTATAAAAGCGGAAATATGTAACCTTCCAAATTCTGAAATCTATTATGTGCCTAGATAGCAAACAATAAATAAGGTAAATGTTTTATGATTTGAACTCGCCATTTCGTAGAATTTTATAGTACGGTAATATACAAGTACATATATACGAATTATGTGTAATATTTTAATCTCATTTCATCCGAATTATTTGATTTCCATTCATAATAATATTTCCAACTGAATTTTATCGGAAAGCAGCCAGATTGATTATATTTGCTAATGCTGATATGGGTGATGTGTTAATTTATACTAACATTAGGAAACGTTCATTGTATGTATTTGTGATTCAACTGCAAAAATCAGAATTGATTTTGGGAATATACCAGCAATAATTTGTTTTCATAAAATCGGATTTATTACAGGATTTGGTTTACATACATATTGGGGACCTTGAGTGAAAAAAACTGAAAGTGAAGATTTCCATAAATTTTCTGCTTGCAGTAAATTACAGATAGATCCACTAAGGAAACACTTGGTCAAACGATTTCACTGCGTGTATTAATAAATCGAAAAAAGATGTCAGTAGAACCTGGAACTTTTCATTTTCCTATGTACTATTTACAAACTACCAAACGCTTGATTTAGAAGCTTTCTGTCCACCGCAGTAGTTAATTCATAAAAGACTAACGTTATAATTTCTACAAAACCAATTTTCGTCGCATCGTGTAACCTCTAACAGTTAACTCAAATCCATGAAGTTTCAGATTTTAGATCATTGAAATCCTTGAAGGATTATTGAACTTATGAACGTTGAACTAAAATATTTAAAAAAGAAAAATATAGTAGGATTTTCCGCATGTTACTTTAAAATTCTTCATAAGATCCATTCTGATTCTGATTAAAACTCTAAAATGGCCCAGATTCAAAATTGCTTTCTCAACGAAATCATTGCTTAATTGACTTTGCATACATGCCCCTATGAAAAACCAAAATGGAAATGATTACGTGAGACGCTGTATATGCGAAGATATACAAAGAATCCAGCTAACCGACTATATCGTTTATGTATTAATTACAATTATCAGCCAAACTAGTAAATTATTTTTTATAGATAATAGTCAACTTTAATGTTTTTCACAGAGTTCACATATTATGTGCCAAGAGTCTACACACCAACTGTAAAGCATTTACAAAAGAATATTAAATTTGGAATTTGAAAATAAGTTATAAAAACCAATTTGCATTTGCATACAACCTTAGAGAAATAGAAAAAATTATTTTGTTTTGTATTCTGTAATAAACATTTGACTAAACTGAACTAAACTCGTCAAGGCCTTAATAATTGACCTGGAGATACTATACTTTGAAAATGGAAATACTTTTTATTTATATAGATAATACTGCTATTTCAAATAATTGCCAGTATTTTTCATAATTTCTAAGGTGTAAATGTCAGCTCAACCGAGATTAATTAACAACAATTATTATAAATTATTAATTACAAACTATGCCGATTAAGGATCAAAATGCAAATTTAGTATTTTAAGTACAACTCAAGAAACTAATAGCTTTTAAATACATTTATCCACAAGCGGTATAATCATATAATACCGAAAATTGTGCAATTACTCAACGTATGTATTATTTTTACATATACATATGCGCGTAATATACAGTTAAGTAAATGAAACCGACTTCGCCAGTTCTTGCATATCATCCTAACTCCTTCATACAAACCAAAAAAACTCAACAAACAGAATTAAACTGTGAATTACAGAATATTTTTTTATTTTCATGCTCAGAAGATGTTCTACATAGACACTACAAGAAGAAAATTAACACATTCGATTCATAATATAAATAACATATTCGAATTGAATGAAACTCATATCATTTAAAAGATGATATCAGCAATTGGGGATGGGAAGTAGATAGGTTTTGGGCGGGAAATGATTGGAGTTGGTTGTTCAACAATTGGAGTGATGACTGGTCGTGGTTGTTCAACGATTGGTTGGATGACTGGTTGTGGGCGCTCAACGATTGGAGTGATCACTGGTCGTGGTTGCTCAACGATTGGTTGAATAACTGGTCGTGGTTGCTCAACAATTGGGAAGATGACTGGACGTGGTTGCTCAACGATTGGTTGGATGACTGGTTGTGGGCGCTCAACGATTGGAGTGATGACTGGTCGTGGTTGCTCAACGATTGGTTGAATAACTGGTCGTGGTTGCTCAACAATTGGGAAGATGACTGGACGTGG
>JAQGAK010005582.1:0-10009 GCA_034696945.1 Lipothrix lubbocki | reverse complement strand
TTCTCGCTGTTTGTCCAATGTAGATGGCGTCAGGGCATTTTATGCATGTGATTGCATAAATAACGCATTGGGAACTGAACAATTACTGCAATAATAGCAGTTGATATAGGAAACCTCATCCAGCGTCGTTTCATGGAATTTTATGAATTCCTGAACCAAGCTTAATTTTGGAAGTGGCAAGTCTGATGCAAAAATTTCAAATTGTCTGATCCTTGGTAGTCCCCATTGTAATAAGGTGGCGCATAATTTTTCGAAGGCGGTCTGATCCACAGTTATGGGAGCATTTTTGAGCGTCAGTTTCTGTAATTTTTTGAAAGCTACACTCTCATCCAAGTGTTTGGCCCGTCCGGAACAAATCTTATCGACATAGATTGTCAAATCATGGACATTGGGGAATTTATTGGCCATAAATGAAATCCAGTTGGGTTTCATGGAACCTTGAAAAATAATGTTCTTTATTGCGGCGTTTTCCTGAATCAGAAATCCCATGTCTTTGTTGAAGTCGTCATTCATATCGCGGGGAATTAGGATTGTGTCTTGATGTGGGAGGATGCGTTTGAAATCTAGAGTGGACGTGATGATGGCTATTTTGTTGTCCCGCTTTGTTATCGAGGGGTTTGATGCTGATGTTTTCAGGATCATAGCGGTTGTAATGTAAACGTTTTCATTTGTCAATAAATTTGATATTATAGCTGCGATAATCAGGATAATCGTAAAGGTTACAACAGTGAACGCTAGGGCATACTTCACAACGGGTTTGCTGATTCCGACGAGAATTGAGTCACAGAAACTGCTTGAAATTTTTTCTAATCGAATTGAGCTCTCTTCATTATTTGCTGTGGCGCTGCTGTACTCACTAAATGGATTGGAATCTAATTCGTATTCGTCAACACGCAGATTAGATTCAACATCTTCGTCTGTGATTCTGGCCATTTAAATTTTCCGTCGGCAGCAAATGTCCTCTATTATTATATCTTGTGTGGACAATTAATGTAAATGTTCGTATTTTCTTTTTATTGTCATCGGAATATCAAACTAAAAATAACAAATCAAATTCCATTAAATTTTACAAGATTAGCCAAAATATACTAAAATTTGCTTTTCACAGGGAAAAATTACGTACACGTTGGAAATTTATCATAAACGCAAATAAATAAATATGTAGATACCTCACATCAGCATCGTCATTGTTAAGATGAATTCATTTCTCTTGATAAATTTCGGGTTGTTTTAGAATTAGGAAGTTGATTGTATGTAATTCGACAAATTATTCATTCGTCCCAAACTAGCATAAGCGGTTGCTGTGAATTGTTTAGATCCTTGATTCGTGATGTAATTCGGCCGTTGAAAGGATTCATTTTGTAGTCTATGAAAATAAAGAGGATTATATTGTGCCATATTGTTACTTAAATAATACAATGGACTCCCGATATGCGACGATATAAATCGTCAAAATTAGTCTTTTTAAAATACATTCTTTTATAGACATATAAAGCTTGTATACATTCATAACCATGCACAACATGATGGCACAAAGAATCTCCTAAAGAAACAATACTATGTGAAGATCTCTTACAAGTGTGTAAACAAATTACAGGATTATAGTGTACATATAAACATGCATATGAAAATTTGATATGGGTTAAACCAACAAGAGTTAAGCTCTAAGTGAAAAATCGTTGAGCCATATGCCATTTATTGACAAATAAAATGTAACGACAAATAAAGCTTATCTAGCATTTATTCGAAATATATACCTAACGTATTTACATATTAAAATTTTATATAAAATATATGGTTGCTGCGTCGCAGACATTTGTATAACCTCAATAAAGTAATATTACGTTGTACAGGTATGGATTATATTGATACTGTCATGATAATATAGATGATAAGAAGGTATTTATTAATGGGAATTAAATTAGAGGAATACGCAGTTTTACTTGTTTGTGCAAGGATATCTGTAAACAACTTTCATTGTATTGTTAAGTGTGTGCATGGAATATTTACACTGGACTCTCGCTATAAGAGATTTCTATATAAGAGAACTCTCTCTGTAAGAGATCCTTCGGGCACGCATATCATACATAGTTATATTCATACTAGCTCTCTCTATCAGATAATTCCTATATAAGAGACTGATTTTGATGACTTATAGCGTTCTCTTTTAGCGAGAGTTCAGTGTATACACTTTCGTTATATGCGCAACAGGCGTAATATCTCAACAGTCAATACCGATGAGCGGTAGCATAATATAACATGCACTTATTGTCGTGGGTATTTTTAAATGCTACTATGTATTAGAATGTAAATGCTTCTGAACACATTATTGTAATTTTTTAATAATACTACTTGAATATTCTGCACACAATTAAACATAAAATTAAAAATTCTCGCGCCAAAACATTACAAAAATATTAAGCTAATTACTAAACCATAAATGCTTATTAGGAAGTTTATTATGCTTCTTACGTCTCCAACATGGTAGAAATCACTGAAGTGCAAATTTTTGAATATGGAAAAAAGAATACTATTTAAATGAACACTTCAAACAAATCTTCAAACACGTTTGAATCTAGCTGCTAATAAAATCAGTGCTTCAAAATCTTTATATGTGCAATCGTTGCAACAAAATCGTTTTCAAGAATGCACACATTCAAATCTGAAGTTTTAATATGCCAACAGATGCGAACAGTTTACACATGTTGTGGTACAAATTATAACGCTGTAGGAAATCTGAATTGCTTACCCTGCAGGATGATTTGATCATATTATGATTATCAGCCGCTACAGAAAACTGTGCCACTGATAAACTTTCAAATTCTTGCTAAAATCACATGTATCTATTCCAAACTGATATAATAAGGTTAAAATTATTAATTGAACTGTTGTGTAAATTTTTAGATTTCGTTAGCTTGGGTGCTAACAAATTAATGCAGCTATTTTGGGAGTTTCATTGAAGTCATCATTATTCACATTTTGGTACCCCTTCATTCTCAACATCCATTTCTGCCCGAACTTTACAGTGGACAATAAAAAAAAGGGATTCAAACGCTTTGTTTCCAACTGCATTACACTGAAAGTAATAGTAATCAAAATAACTCATATTATTGGTATGCGGGGTTTACAAGGGGGGACAGATAACGAGATTTTATAAGGGGACTAAATTAATACATCCAAATAAGTTTTCATGTCACAATAATGTTCCGATTGCAAATTATCTATGCAAACCCACAAATACGCATGTCATGTTACAGGCAAAGAACCAAACGCAAATACATTGGTTGGAACATGTACGTAATCAAATACAATACGACCGTATTATCCTGTTATGTGAGACAGTTATAGACAAGGCACACTGTCGTCAACACTGCTCGTGCTGTACTGGCATTGATATGTTTGTTGACAACAACAAAACAGTAAAAAGAACTTGTGCTACTGAAGCTATTGTCATTCGTAGCTCTAACGTACATATTTGCCGGCGGTTGACGGAAGTTGACATTAACATTATGAAAACTAAATGCCGGTTGGCAGATATAGGACATTTCCACCATTATTAATAGCATGGAATTGCAAATAAGCCGTTCGTACGGAAATTATCACCGGAAACAACTCTTGATAGTTAACTTTTTGATTAAACATTACGATTTGCATCATGATACACAATTTTATTCATGTACTAGAATAAGTGCAACAATAATAATCGTATAGTTGATGCAGGCATTTCATTGCATAACGTTTTAAAATCGGTAGATACAAACGTCTCTGAAACGTTTACACAAGACAATATGCATTAGCCGTATATTGTAAAATGATGCCCGTAATATTTTAACGGAGCCCAAGTATCCAATGAATAATGGTAACAGAACAAAATGCGTACATTAGTATGCAATTTAAATTTGACACATATTTTAGGTCACCCATTACGCATGCATATCAAGACATATATGCCGTTAAATTTTCCACCCTGAAAGTTGTGCGCAAAAAATGTTAATAAGTTTGGTCAGAATTTGTAATAAGATTTTCATCTTAAGATTTAAATAATTACAGTATTTTTATTGTTTTACATGCAATTATGCACATCAAGACTACATAGTTGCAGTTACAAAGTTTTATCCTCACACCAAGCCATCAAGCCATATTATTCCTAACTAACGGTTGTCAATTTTGTAAAAAGCATTGGTGAAATGGGTTTACTTTTACATATGGACATTTGAACACAGAATCACCTGGCTGTAAGGGCTTGGTGTGGCAAATATTTTGATAATTATCTTAAAGTTACTTATTCTCTAGAAATCACTAGAAATTCCGCATGTATACAAATAACACAATACAGTTACGGGAGACATTCAGCAGCAATCTTTGCTTATAAGGCATGGTTTACCGGTTTCATCAAATTTTGCCCGGTCGTTGGTCCAGCGGGTCGGAGACCTGTTGAGAATTTTGTTCCCATTTTGTACGCATTTGAAAATCGAAATGTCTGGTCAGTCTATGGTTGTGTTATTTTGAGTGATAATTTTTATTTTAGTGTCAATAAATGGGTTGTCTGCTATTCATTATCATTTTTAATATTTATTTAGAATTTAAAGTAGGATAAAATGTTTATGGGTCGTTTCATTTGAATTATATATTTTAGTTATCCAATAAGTCTCACGTTTTTGGTATTTTAGTTTAGATTCCGGTTTATTAAACCTCAATGAATTCGCATTAAAATATTCGTCCTACTGATCTCAGTAAATTCCTACGTAATTTGCGTTAAAATCATATGAAAAAATGTCTAATTATGTATTAATTTTCTGTTGCAGAAAATTCTTGTCTTTTTCAGTCGTTGTCGGATCTCAGTAAATGTATGTACATATTAGTGCAGTCTCATTGTAGGCAATATAATTACAGTCAATTTAATTCATATTTGCATCATATTGTCACAGGCAAGCCTGACCTTAAGGTAGCAATTAAATTTCCCGCACTCATAGCATTTGACCGTTCCCAGCGTTTAAATTTTAGGCAATTAACGGTTGCTGCCGTCGGCCAAATATTCTAATTTGTCTAATTTTTAGCTGCGTTTCGTTATACTTGAAGATGGAACATCCACTGCAAATGTAGCAATCAATATACGACGCCTGATCTAGAATTTGTTCCCTTTCCTTAATAAAATTTTGGGCAATTGGGTATTTTTCAGCATTCAAATCCGAAGAGTGAATTTCAAACTCTGCTAATTTTGGCATTTTCCATTGTGATAATATTTGTAAAAGCTGACTAAATTGACTCTGTTCTAAAGAATTATAAATCCTTGTGAGGGTAAGCTTTTCCAACTTCTTAAATAAAATTTGTCCTTCGTTTACATAATTTCCTGAACAAAATCTATCAACGTCAATTGTGATGAGGCGGATGTTTGGAAATCTCCCGGCTAAGAATTTCAACCACGGTAATGAAGCGGCCGAGCGTAGAATGATCTCCCGTATGTTTTGCTTTTCATCTATGACAAAGTCCATTCCTTTGGTGTAGACTCCTTCGAAATCGGGTGCAATAATTAATGTACTGTGTTCCGAAGAGATACGTTTAAAATCTTGAGATGATTTAATCACAATGTCGTTAGATAGCCGTTCCGTTCCATCCGACACGGTGGAAAAAGCATATAATGGAGCCATGCTTGTCATGTCCAGAATTTGTCCTCTATTTAGTGATGCTTTTATAACGATTGGTAGAAGTGTGGCAATGATGATAAGTGTCATGGCAATTTTTACGTAGGGATTCCGGATTCCAACACTATTTAAAAATATTTACAAGGTTGTTATGACGAAGTTAATATGCGCGCCAAGCTTTTTGTCTCGTTTTAAAATTACCCAATGGAGGACCAAATCGAACCAAAGCTGAGGGAACTAGAATTGGTTCTTCTTTCCCGGTACTTATCCTCAGATTGAGAAGCATATGCCCAAGCTCCATTCTTATCTGCATCGTCTTGTGTTTCCTCGGCTTCTATTTCCAATAATTCTGCCATCGTTTTAGCGTCAAAATGGGCTTCAATTAACTCAGATTCAAGAACCTTTGAGGACGACGAACTACTGCAAAAATATTCCTAAGTGATTGTTCTTGGTCAAATCCCTACTGCAACAATACATACGAGATAATACAGAATTTCCATTTAAATATATTATTAAAACTGGGTGTTCTTGAACTGTGTTACAGCAATTCAAATTTCGCTGACATAAAATAGAAAATTCCTTCCTACAATCAACAGTTATTAGTAATAAAATAGATGCAAACTTTGCTGAAAGTAGACTAAGGACGAATGAAATCACAAGTGATAAATACATTCGGGGTAACTAATGTAATAATATTGATAACTACGAGGGGTATGGCACGTAGATTATTTGCCTTGATGTATTCCAGGTATTTGTGTGTTATCTTGTAAATAGATTACATATAGGTATATAGCGTTTTAGTATATTGAAGGATCTACATTTCTAGGAACTGCTCCAATTAGCACCATATGTATATAACGTATTTAATCATACTCAGTGATATAATATTCATAAAAATGATAATTGTATATACAGCGTGGTTTATAATAAACTGCTTCCTTTTAGCTTTAACCCATTTGTTCCCATAATATTTCTAAAACATTGTTTTGTTTTGTATAGATACAGTTCTAAATCTAGTTTTCCAGTCGGACCAATTTTACGGACACTACGAGAAATCTTAAAATAAATTGTTTACTACTTATTTCTGCAACTTTCAGGTTTTTAAGAAACGTCTTGTTTGATAAACATACCTTCAGTATTTCTGGACGGATTTTGATAAATATGTTTATCCAAATTATTATTCGTAATAATAACTCTACAAAAATCGCAATATTTTGTAGCTGTAACTCTCGTGAATCAATGTAAAACGGTTAATCCGAGAATTAACAAAATTTTACGCAACAAACAAATATAATTTTAAACAATTTAGTAGATCTAATTTCAATGTTTAAATTTTAGTTGAAAAATATTCATATAACATGTTTGGTCTTGGTCCTACTGTAAAGTCTATACAAACCTCATGAAAACTTTGGCTGTATGGTTACAGCTGAATCCCAAGGGACAAAGGCTATTAACCACTCGGTATATTCAGATAAACAAGTGCGATGATCTTGGCACGTCTCCATCAGCCCTGTTGATTTGTGGGGCTTTCATAAGAATTAACCTCACCCCACAAGGACACGGATTTATTGAGAAAATGTTATTGAACATTGCTACGCGTGGTTGCAAGTTACAATGCACCCAAAAGTTACCATTAATCTTGCTCTTTATTTTATACTATAGTAGATATTATTGGCATAACCAACCTTTATCGCAAGTGTTACACATTATTATGTACATACACTGGAACCTCGCTATAAGAGGCCTCCATATAAGAGAATTCTCTATATCCTATGAGATCCTTTGGGCTCGCATGTCATACATGGTTATATGCATACGAGCTCTCTTTATAAGAGAATTTCTATATAAGAGGCAGATTTTGGTGATTTATAGCGTTCTCTTATAGCGAGGTTCCAGTGTACATTGGAATAGTTTTTCAACATGCAATAAAAATACAATTTAAATACATAGAACTGTCGCCATAAGAAAACGCTATAAATCACTCAAATCAGTTTCTTATGTAGATACAAATTTTTCTTATAGAGAGAGCTAGTATGCACATAACTATGTATGCCATGCAGGCTAAAAGGATCTCTTACAGGGAGAGCTCTCTTGTATGGAGATCTCTTATAGCGAGAGTCCGGTGTAATTGTAACCAATTGTTTTTAGAAAGAGTATAATTGCACATCCATTTGTATTGTACAGAGTGGATTTGTTACAAATTTATTAGAGATTTAATAAAGATTTATTATTTTAAATAGGAAATTTGGGAATTATAGTAGGAAATTTTGGATTTTTATTAGGAAATTTTGTATTGTTTTTTGTATAGAAAATTTTAGATTTTTATTAGAAAGTTTTGGATTTTTAATGGAAACTTTTGGATTTTTAAAATAGAAATTCAAACTGTTCCAACTGGGAACGGGTTCTAATATGTAGAAAATCAGGAAAGTCTAATTAAACAAATGATTCACCCAAAACCAAACTCTCAAGTGGTCTTGAACAATAATTATTATTATCACCAATAAATAATCAACAGACCGACACACAGTAGGTTAACAAGGCGAATGATCACTTTCATTTTCTTGTAATATAGATAATCCTAGATACAATTTTCTTAACCAATAATTTTAGGTCGCTAGGATACTACGGAACAATCTAGAATACATTAGAACAATTTTACACATTCTAGAAACTATACCAGAAAGGTCATGTCGGCATGAATATTCCACATAGACTTCCAATAAAACAATATAAATAGTTTCACATGATAAACTTAATAATGACACAACATCAACAAAGTACAATAAATCACTATCATAAGAAATATTACCACAACAAAATTGAAACTATAGTAACACACTACAAATCATTCAATACACAGAAATGTACAATTCAAAATCTCCCGTATGAGTGTAATCACGTCAACGTGAGGCTAGGTGGCTGAGCTCTACAGTTCTAACGCTATTCATTTGTCACACATCAAAAAAACTAACTAATGTTATGAAAATGAACAATTTCGGTAATAAATGTCTGGCTGCTGAGAAATATTGTATTATATAGTTGCGCATTTTTGTATCCGAGATCCATAATACAATAAAATGTGCCCTTTAATAACAACAACGTGCCCTTTTCCAAACAAAAGTGCAGGTTTTTGTTAAAATGTCACGCAGTAGGTCGGCCTTAAAATATCCTTTGCGACAGGTGAATGACTTATTGGGCGGAAAATAATTTTCAGTTGAATTGGGAAACTATATTTTATTATAAAAGACGAATAAATTTCAAAGGTATAAAATAAACAATGTTAGGAAATAGCCATATTTTAGTAAAGTAATCACCTAAAACTGATTTCGTGAAATACGTATCTTTTTCCTTTTTTGAGTCTTCCTTGCGATTAAGCAACCATGTAGATAATTACATTTGGCTTGTAAAAGGAGAAAAAGTATTGCGGATTTTAATTTAACGTAAAAATCGCCATTACCCAGACAATGGTTTACACTTACCAGATTTTTTATTTTTCAAAAATAATTGGAAGAAAGAGGTAAAAAACAGTAGAAAAATGGTAGAAATAATAAGTTCAAATTGTAACCTGAAGAGGTTAAGATAAAAGCAAATTAATTTAATAATAACAAATAATAGGAAATTACCATTTTCGTGGAACTTAGGTAATGTAGACGAAAGACAATGATATTTCTTAATCACCGTCGATAAGAGATAGAGGGAAACTTTATTTCACTGGTTATAAGCGTAACAATGTTCTTTGAATTTTATGTAAAATATTTTTGCCTGTATAATTAGTTCATTTTTATTGTAAGTCAATGTAGACGAAGGACACGAATATTTCCTAAAAACCGGCAATAAGAAAGAGGGAGATAAACTTTATTTAACTTATACAAATGTGTACCAACGTTTTTTGAATAAATTTATTTTGCTTGTAATTATATCATATTTTTTTGTAACAATCAATTGTATCGTCTATTTTCACTGATATACGAATAGTTGCCACTTACTGTTCTTAGGGATATCACTGAAGTTTAATTTTCAAAATTTTTAGAATTTTTAATATTTGTATTTTTGTAAATATTATTAATAATTTTTCAAATTATTCCCCAAGAAGTTTAGAAGCGTCTAGGATTGCATAAAGCAATAGATTGAGCGGAGGAGAGCGGGAAAATGCCAACTTTCCAATGTTGTTGTTTTTGTTCAAAGGGCCGATAGCCTTGACCGGTTTGTTGGGCGTCGGGTTATTTGTAGGCTGATGTCAGGTGTCGGGCTATTTGCATAACACTCATGTCGGGTGTCGGGTTACTTGTAGGTTCGGTCGGGTCGGGTTACTTATTAAAATTATTGAAGTCGGGTAATTTGTAGGTCACCCGACATAATAGGTTATT
>JAQGAK010005581.1:0-10011 GCA_034696945.1 Lipothrix lubbocki | reverse complement strand
GTCCGAAACGTTGTTCCTCAAATAAAGTTTAATTGCGTTAAATAGTGAACCCTTACCTCATTTACTATTAAAATTAAAACTTCAAATTAAAACGTAATCTACTAAACAATGCTTAAATTATCAAATAAATAAACAACTATTTTAATAAACCTCAATTCCTTTACCGGCAGCGATGCAAATCAAATATTTACTGCTAAGTGTTTGAGGGAAGCTAGAGAATTTTACAATTTCTTTCTTTGCTGTGCAATATTGAAGGCATTCGGCTGGGGCTGAAAATAAAAAATATTCTTTAAAGTATCTTCTAAATAATAAACAAATTAAAATAATTACAAAAAAATTAATATAAAAGCATATGTACCTAGTCGACTACAATTTTTTTTGCAATCCATAAAAGTTTACTCAAGGTTGTACTTTGCAGTAAGATTGCCTGACCTAATGTTCAGGTTGATTGCGTCGGAGGAACCAGTATCTAAATATAAACTAATAATACGTACATAGATAAAATAAATTAAAAATGAATTTACTTGTAGAGCAAATATTGATCTGAAATCTGAAAATTTTAGAAAATTAAAAAGAAAGAAAAATGAAAACTTTTTTTAAAGATATTATGCATTGTATAATTCCCACAACATATATCCTTACGATGCGGCGGTGCATTCTGGCCACACAGTGACAGTCCATCGAATTTGCACCCGCCAACATTTAACTCATCACGACTGCAATTTCCTGCATTATTTGGAAAAGAGAAGTTTATCGTGTGGAAATCCAATCTTAGTTGGTAAGTACATGCCTGGTTTAGCACTGGTTTAAAATGTATTTATGAATAAGATAATCAAGAGACTTATCAATTTGATTTTAACCTCTGAATTTTAAATTCAACAAATGTTATTTAAACGTTAATATACAAAATTAAATACAAAGGTGCGTATTGCTACAAATATTAGAAATGGCATTGGACAATAATTTGCGGGATTTATTGTGATTTTTTATATTAAGCGTCTGGTGTACTTCCTTGCTTTTAGGACTATTGGTCAATTTTGTTGCTATTCTAAACTTTCACTGCCCTTTGTTTACATTGTTTAGAAAGGTATTCGTAAATTTTTAGATGATGTTTTATCCTTAAAAATCTACAAACAATAACTCTTGCGTTTGACGCTTCAAGTTGTAAATCATATTTTACCCCTATTCCATTATATTGCATTCACAAAAATTAACAATGATTGAGCTCTTGAGTTATAGTATTCACATTTATTTTGTATTTTGAATATATTGCCTCTTTTTAATATTGGATCCTAGTATCTATGCAAAATGTCGTTACAAATTACCTTGCTCTCTAACTTTATATGCGACTTTACGAATCTTTATGATGTTTTAAAACGATACATTAAAATTAGGTCTATAATCCCTATATCTACGTGACGTGCTAAATGCTCGTTTCCAATTTTGTCTACAAACAGTTATACATACAAACCTTGGCAATGCATACAATTTATGTATTATGGATACATGTATGATTATGTATTAGTGCATGCTGCATTTGTTAAAATAAATATACACATTGTGTGAGCAATGTCACAATTGAGTTGCAAAAGCTAAGAATGAACACATGCGTATGTGCTAAGTATACCTAAATATTTGATTAGAGATAATTATTAGAGCTACCATTGAAATGAAAACAGATGCACGAAAAGTTCAATAATCTTTACCCCGTTTGCATTACATACCGTAAGGTTCAAAACATTTCATTAGCCATGCTATTGCAAATACAATAATTGCAAAATCAAATACGTGAGAATTTATTTTATTGCAAAGGTCAGAAGAAGAAATAAGCTGGTGCAAATGACCAATAAAACCAATGTAAATGAACTCAAAAGCCACATTTATTTCCCTTATACTTTACTATTAAGGGACTCATTTAATACATTCCAGCCTGTAATTGTGAAGACCACACTGAATTTTTATTAAATTGAAGAATAAACCGCATCTATATTTTATCTTCTTTGTGTCTGGCATGAAATAATTTCTCAAATATAAATAATTGCCGCATTTGTTATTTATATTATACACTATGTATTTGCTTCATACCATGACAAAGACAAATAAGTCCTTGAATAACTGTGCAGCGTTATAATCTAACAAATAGCAGAAATTCAGTGTTATAGATAATAATTAAGTTGTGTACAATTACAAGAATTTTTATTGCACTATAAATCCCAATCAATATAATGTAATAGCGGAACGATGTGCAGTAAAGTACAAACAAAATTTCAGCGCTTTAATACTGCATGCACTTACGTCGGCACAGATTACACAATGTACAATTCCAAATATTTGTACCGAATAATAAAGATAAATAAATGAACGTCATTTCTATGCAAAATACCGGCGCTTGAGATTTTTTTAAAAAATAAGCTATAAAATTACATCTTTTTTATTTAAATGAATTAATTCTACAATTTGTAAGCACAGAGATTTGTTTCATGAAACTTCGTATTAAACAGCTTAGCTTGACTGATTCTGTTCCTGGAGACGGCGAAATAAAAGGATGACGTGCCATCAGTTATCATACAAAGTATTTATCAATGCATTAGAATTGTAATTCGTAAACTGTAACACAAGTGTGTTACAATTATAATGTTCTTCATAAATCACGAATAAATTAATCATGTGGTAATATCTGTCATGAATATAATTCACTTAGATTAAAATAAATCAGTAATTCCTAGAATAAAACCATCATCCTAGAATTTGGTATAAAAGAATGTCGCGAACTATCATTCCCATTGCATATTACTTTGAGCTTTTTGTGAACACGTAACACACTGAAAATTCGGTTTACCAAAATGTCTCAATTCTTTTTGCTAAACTTGGTAAGCTCGAAAATTTGCAAATAGTATATATTGTTATTTTCCCCACAAATTTGAAATTTTTTAAAATATAATAACTTTACAGTTTGTCGTGGTGACCTGTTTGGTCCTTTGTTCCGTCGCACAAGTGAACCCGCCGGCAACGCCAACTTGCGTAGCACAGGGACCACTGATTATTAATGGTGATACGACCCGGTACTGGTACTGTCGTTCAGTCACTACTGGGGCGAATACTGGTTTCCTCGCAATCCTAAAAAATTGTAATCCGGGAACTGCTGTCGATACCGCTACCATAACTTGTCAACCAATGGGATAACACCAGAGAAATTATCTTAATAATTGCAATGCGGCTGTAAATTCTAATATGTAGGTGATATTACACCATTCTCAAAGAGCAGCGAGAAATCGCATGTCAGTTGCTATCAGAATTATTTTGAAATCTAATTATCATTGTACAAAACTCATATATTTTTAATTTTTTGCAACAATTTCTGTGTTGACTTTATAAAACATCGAACTGTTTATTAAACGCCGATTCCTATTTTGTAAAAATGCAAGTAGCGTTGATTAAGGTGTATGAAGTTATTTAACATCATCAGCAATACTGTATTTAATATTGTACTCAAATTTTGCACATATTCAAGCAACAATCGAAACTAATTCCATAAGTACACTCAGGATTATAAACAAATATGGGTTATTTTTTTAACAATAAAAATAATTATCAGACTCAAAAAGAGTAGCTTAAGTGTTGGATTTCATTCACCTATTTTATCATTTTGCCCATTTTATGCAGCTTTAGAGTGACAGTCAAGATTTGAAATACGCTACGAATACAAATATTTTTAACTTAATTTTTATTCGCAGTAATACCCTTTGCAATATTCTGCTAAAATTCGTATGTACACAACAATTTGCTGGAGAAACTCTGAATCACATTTTATATAAATGTTTGCAGAATCAGTTTAAGTTCCAGTTTCGTTCTTCCTGTTCTTTTAATCTCAAATAATCAAATGGCAAAAATGCAAAGTGAGATAGATTCCGTAAACAAGTTTTTTTTAATAATAACTTTATTTGATTATTATTTACATAAATAACACAAATAACATTAAAATAAATAAATTCTACGTTAGTTATACTTAGTTAAGTTTATGATTTCTAATCATCGTAGCATCTGCATTTGCAAATACACCTTTAGGGTAATTCCATGTACATGAAACAAAAGCCAGTGTTATCAAAATCAGGATTTCTGCCACCAGGGACACTTGGCGCCCAAACACACTGGCAAACCGCTGGTGCACCAACAGGACCACAAGTCCACGCCCCTCCCAGCGCAGGATCCTGTACAACAGTGTTCGCCGGGCATGGTTCAGGTGGTAACGGCACTCCAGGTCCTTCGATCTGATCAAAGTGAACGTGCAACCAGAAAGGCCTGGCAGCAGCTTTATATTTAAAAAAATATTACCATGATTAAGTCCATGCTGTAAGGTAACAAATATTTAAAAAATTAAAGTTAATTTTATGAATATTTTATTACTCGTCACAGTCTGGAAATTTGACCCACAATATCTGAAAAGCCCGTTCACCTGCACCCAGTCCGTTGTGCACGGTTGTCCTGTGCTCAAACCAATGCCATTCCATGCTCCACTTACGAAAAATGAGTCAACGGGATTCATTTGCCCGGGAACTTGTCCAGCCGGGTCGCATTCACTATACTACTTAAATAAATCAACGAATAAAGAAACCATCCTATTTATATGGAAATAATTTAGATATGCAGCAATTTAGTTGAATTTTCTCACTCGAATTTGGTTCATCCCCTCAGCTCTCAGTATACAAATTGTATAATCCAAGTTATTTGACTGGGTCCCAAACCCAAATGATCTTATTGTCCCCGAGGGTTCCGTATAATATTGCAGACAGTCTCGTGGAGCTATAAAAGTAGGCGACAATTAGTTTTATGTTCGAATGTACGGATTCCTAATCAATTCCTCTCATTTACTCAAATAAATATTACCTAGAAGTCTAGAGTCGCATCTTATATAAGTCGCTCGAATTGTGTATCTTGAATTAGTGTTTTGGATATTAATTCTTACATCGACTCTGTTCGTGTCTTCGTCGAATGTGAAGTAAGCTGAACACAATTAAATATGTTTTAAATAAAAATATAATAATTGTTAGATGGTACATTTTTATAATTTTTAAATAATATAACAAGAATTGCAAGTTTACCATGTTGTCCATTATTAAATCCACAAATATTAAGTCCTGGAGCCATTAGCGAGTCACGATTGCAATCCCCAGCCACATTTGGTGGACTAAGAGTCAACGTATCAAAATCTAATCTCAACTGGCAAAATCGACCTTTCTTGGGCTGGAATAATTCAATTATTATAGAATTTCTTAATTATTTTTAATTTAACAATCTTTTCATTAGGAATATGACTACTGAGACTTACCCTTTGAAATCGGTAAGTTCTTAAATAAGCCGAGTTTGAATTTTCATTAACGATGACTGTTCCACTCTGCCTGATGATGCATGGGTTCATAAGATTGGTTGGACATTGCGCAGTAACTGCGTTAATTACATACATAGAATTGCGCGAATTTGATTTGTTGAAAAATGAAAATTGAAGAATTTATAAAATTATTCAATTTTAAATAACAAATTGACAAACTTTACTTACACCTGCAACACGTTCCACCATTTGGACAACCATTATTACCAGTGGCGGTGACTCTTGTTCCGCCCTTACATGCATTCCTGTACAATTTATTACATCAGCGTATATAGACAATGTTTATAACTAACAACGTTAAAACATAACGAAACCCCAATTTTTATAAAGAGATTTTTACGAGGACATGCAGGTTCCACGTTCAGAGCCACTTCCACAGGATGGATCCAGATCTTCATCATTACGGTTAGCAGTACCAAAAAAGAAACCTACACAATTTAACAGGAATTTGCTGCAACTATTAAACCCATTTTTTTATTTGTAACAAAAATTATTGTAATTAAAATGTTAAAAAATTGTCAAACTATTACACATTGGAGTAATAATTCCAAAACAAATATCTTACGCCTGTTTTCTCTCGTGCTATTAAAGTATTTTACGTTATGCGCATGCTTTGTCCACACGTCAGTTGAAATTTGATGGTCCTGCTGAGCAAAAAGAAACACGCTGTGGCAAATTAGCACTAATAATTTCAAAACACTTATCCCCATTTTGCAGAGTTTTGCAACTGTGGCTAAGCTTTATTTGAGTTGAAAAATAACTTGTGCTTTTATACTAAACCTGAAATAACTGTTCTATAGTTACGTTAAACAAATTATTTAAATTGGATTAGATTATGTCCAAGCAACTTTGTCAGACATGTGCAGATAGTGTGTGTGCTATAGGGACGATTGAAATGGACCCACTTACATATAAATATAATGCACTTGAGAATTGATTTTTACATAAAGATATACTTGGTACAATTACCAGGAATAATATTGTACTAATGCTTGCACAAAATAGCTAATATTGAATTTTTTACACGCGTCCGATAAACAGTCAAAATAAATTAAATCATGACATTGCATCTGTGCAAACTCATTTGCTGTATGTGTCATTATTTCAAGTGTCTAGGAAATACGTCGAGCCAGATGTTTAGTCCATTCAGTCGATAAATGTATTGACAAATAAATGTATTTTAGACAACAAACAACGAACTGTCTTTAACTAGTCTATGATATTACTATGTATTTGACAAATTAAATGTATTGCAGAATAGGAAATAAAAACAAGCCCTGTCTGCTTTTTAGGGATTATCAAAACCCTGTAATTAACACCAAAATTACTGTATGCTTATTGATCCAAATTTGGTTTTCTTCAAATCAATGCAAACAAGCAACATATTAGTAAATTGTGACGTTATCGAATGGTTTTAAAATAATTGGTAAAAATAAGTTCAACTGAATGTTTACCAAACAAATAACTGCTATTCTAACGTTCATATTTAATTGCGTAAATACTTACAAACAGGTATGCATTTATGCCACAAAGATTTCATTTTTGCCATGTCAGGCTGGCACAAATGGCATTAATGACATTTGACATAATAGCAAAAATTGCAAAAATTATTTTTGCAAATTTAATTTTTTAGTCATTTGTCGGTGTGATTCTTGATGAAAGCATTTATTTCGTGCATTTTATCATGACATTATATTTTTTGTGACCATCAAAAAAATTGATTTTCAAACATTTTGAAAAATGTACACTATTTCACCTCTAACAATCACTAATATTTTCGAAATTAAGCTAAATAGAAGTAACTTTGAACAATGTACTTGTAATACGCACGTAGTATCACATTTTGTATTTGAAAATTTATAATGGTGGATAAAATTTCTTGTAAATACCCATGAGTTTTTTTGAATTTATGCCACCAGTGGCAAAAACGTTTTTTGTCATGTCAATTTATGCCACTTTTATGCCACCCGTGCAACCCTGCTTACAAACTAAACAGGTATTGTCATTGGTATTGTCAGGTATTGGTAATGTCATATCTAAAAAACTGCAAATCAATAATCGCAGTACGTACCCATGACAATACGTTAAAGTGTCGGTATTTAAATTCCATAAATACAATCAAATCATGTCATAGACCTATTGCACAAACTCCAACTTGTTGTCTAAACTGTAGCTACGAATGTACTCATATGTTCTGTCGACTTCAGTATATACACTGAACTCTTGCTATAAGAGAACGCTATAAATCACTAAAATCAGCTTCTTATAAAGAAATTCTTTTATAGTGGATTCCATAATGCATATAACTATGATGTGTGGGCCGCAGGGATCTCACAGAGAGAGTTCTTTTACATGTAGATCTCTTATAGCGAGAGTCCGGTGTACTTGCTAATTCATTTTATTTGCCGACATTTGTATCAATACCATTAGCATCGAACAAATCAAAAAACGACTACGCTCTTACAAATATATCGTCGGACTAACTAGCAAAAGAGCTTATATGATTTTGACACAATATAAAAAGGAGCTTATATACAATCACTAATTCGAAAAATGGCTTATATTATATAATTGTGTTTACGGAGATGGTGGCTCCGGAGTATGGGAAAATATAAGCTCCTTTTTTTACTGAGAAATTTCGAATGACGACATGTCGTTTTTTCATATTGACACAAAATCATATAAGCTCCTTTCCTAGTTTGCCTGACGATTTCTCTGACTGGTTTAATTTAGATTGATAAGAAATTTGTATTGCAATTTCAAACTGTGTGCCTGTTTGATAAAAAAGATTTATTTACATTTATCAATTTATATTGTTTATTAAAATGTCAACATATTTATAAGAATTTGATTTTGGGTGTTCATTCGTAAATTTACATTTAAAACTTTTGAAGCTATAGTATTTTTTGTCCAATCTAGCTTACAAAAAATTATTTTCAACCGTAGAAAGATCAAAATGCTTGCATGCAGGTTCTGTTGTATGCAGCCCGACTTCTAATTTTTTGCTTGGTTGATATTTACAATATAATTGTAAACGAGGATTCAATATAATGAATCAGGTAGCCTAAATGATAAATTCTAACTGATATATTTAAGTATGTATAAAGTTCAAATTTGTATCAAGAATAGCATTCCGCAACCTATATCCTTCTGTTTAAAAGAAAACAACGTTTATCCTTTATTGTTTGTTGTCATAGGACACGAAATGTGAAGTTTCATCTTTTCGATCAAATATGTCATTAGTGGTCGTATCTTCGGAACTGATTGCAATATATTTCCTAAAAGTATGAACAAATGTTTGTTTTAAGTAGAAACTTTACCATGGTTTCCGCACAAATGGAAATGCAGCATGTATGTATTGTATGCAGAAATTTGCAACGATTCAAAATTTCAGTCCTCTTGTCCTGCAGAAACAAAGTCAAACAGATCGAAATCTAAACAAAGCTAGTCCCATTAATTTTGGCTGAAAATTATTCAATTTTCAATAATTATTAACATTTACTTTTGAATATTTATTTAACTTATTGGATTTAAACGTACTTTTTGTAATTAACTGCACATATTTTGCAGTTTTAATATTCAGAAAATTTTGATTTTAAATTCAAATGGAAATGATCAATTATTTCGACAGCAAAACTTCCCTGCCGATAGAACAAATTACGCCGCAAAAGCTTCTTCCGACGTTAATCTTGCATTTTGTTTTGTAAAGTATTCTGCACTAGACCTGACTTTTTTGCTCTAACATCGGTTAAAACCAGGTCAAAAGGCATTCAAACATTTAAAGAATGGTGTATCCTTATCGTTTTGTTACCCATACAAGAAGGACAAACAAAATAGCTAATATGATTCTAGAAATGCTGAAAATTGTCAATTTATGTAGTGGCAGTTGTTTGGATTTTCGAAATAATTTAATTAATAAGGAATAAATTTAACGAGATGATTTCCGGAAGAATAAAGCATGGTGAGCCCGCTAAACTTTGTTGTTAGCTATAAGGTAGCTTTAAGTTATCTACACATTTTTGAATCAGTGTTTGCTGTTAATGCAAAATAAAAATACAATACTGTAATACGCATATAGTAGTATGCAATACTTTTACTGTGTACATTGACTTCGTCAAACAGATTGGTATGTACTTATATACAAGTCCATATTAAGTATTATAATTACTCAAATTATCATAATTAGGTAATTATTAAACAAAGCCAGCGAAATATACAATTTTAATAAAGTAATTTAACAAGTTCAATTTTAAAATATATATTTCCATCCTTATACTATTTAACACCCGACAGTCACTAGCAGGTAAAAAAATAATCAAATAAAATGAAGATTATTTTCAGATTTATTATTATTATTCTTGCAGAGATTTTATTATTACCAGCAAAAATTTTTGTTTTCAATAATTTATGAAAGTATTATGTAAATAGAATAATATTCTTAAACACACAATTTTATGTATACATTTAGCTAGAAATATTTAACTATTATGTAAATCATGAGTAGGCTTGGGAATTTGCGAAAAACGCGAAATATTTAAAAATTGCCGTTAGACTATTCCCATCTAGGTGAAATATGATCCCCAACACTTGTACATTTGAAAACTGAAAAAAAAATTTACGAAATT
>JAQGAK010005580.1:0-10012 GCA_034696945.1 Lipothrix lubbocki | reverse complement strand
TCGCAAGTCCCCTCCATCCTCTTCAAAATGACACTAACATCTTTACAATCGGATAAGCGGTTTAGGAGGAGATGCTGTACACAGAACAGCGTGACCGGAATGTAAAAATATTAATATAGTAAGGATTACAAGCGTTTCTCTGGTCACTGCCTCATTGTTCTATTTCGAACAATATTAAAGGAAATTTATACGATATCTCCTATTGCATTACGAGAGCATGAATTTTTTAAATTACATATAATTTATTTTTGTTTCTATATATTAACAAAATTGACAAAACACACACTAAAATCCTAAAGAATATACTACATACTATATCCGATAGCAACTTAGTGATGTACATAGAAAATATTTTTTAATATAATTTATTATATGTATAATTTGAGATTATGCCCAAAATACCCAGTTTACTGCCAAAAATTCAGCATTTTCAATTTTCTGTCATAGGGCAGATTTTTTGTATTTTCCCTTTAGGCAGGGCATTTTCAGTGGGGTTTGCAGCTACACTAGAGCATTTTCATTTTGCCAACAGTTATAAGTAGGGCTGCAACCATTTCGCGTTTTTGGCCCTAAAAATTTCGCAACATTGAAGTCAATTTTTCGCGGTATTTCGCGAAATCGATGACAAAATTTCGCGGTAATTCGCGAAATCGATAACAACATTTTGCGATATTTCGCGATTTTTATTCAGCTTTTCAAGTTTCTGTTTATTCTGGCTTTATTTTGCGGTTTTTAACATTACTTTAACCATTTTTACCGAATTATTTTTAATTTTGAGGTGTTTATTGTCAAAAGTAGATAAAAATAATTTAGGAAAATATTTTTCTGTCTAAAATTGACGTTTTTGTGAAATAAATCCAAAAAAAATTGTTGGACCTCAAATTTCGTGGTATGTCGTGGAAATTTTGTATATTTCGCAGTTTTTCGCGTTTTTATACCATTTTTTGCGCATTTTGCGTTTTTTGCAATTTTCAAATTTTATTTTTTCGATTTTGGGATGTTTGGATGTCCAATAAAACAATTTACCCAGCTGGGAATTACTCTCCACAAGTTAGTCACGGGAATGTTATTTCTTAAAAATGATCGTTCAAGTTTTCTTGATAATTTTATATTACTTTCTGAAAATTCATCTAGTTTTGAAAATTTTGATTCCTTATGTGTAAGGCCGGGAATTTGCGAAAAATGCGAAAGTTTTAAAACGGTGCGCTAGACTATTCTTACCCTGGTAAATAATAACTCCCAACACTAGTATAATACAAAACTGAAAAAATAAATTTCTAAATTTGCGAAAAATGCGAAATCAGAAAAAATTTGCGAAATGAAAGTATATTTACGAAATCACCAAAAAAATCCCTGAAATGTGAAATTTCTAGCATTTGTTTTAGCCAAAAATACAACTTTTTTCAATTGTTTAGGTGTAATTTATAACTTCGTAATAAATCAACATGATTACAAGCACAATAAACTAAATTACTACTGGACAAGCAAGAAGTTGCCGCATTTTAAACATTAAACAATTTAATATTTTAAGCTTTGTTTACGCTGAAAGCTTATTGGTGTCGTTTTTATTTAATTTATTAATTTTACAGCAAAACGTTGGGGCTAGTAAAATATTGTATATAAATGTACATATTTCATTCTAATTTTGTTTAGAAGCAAGTATAGAACCACTAGTGTTGCAGCACATTTAACAAATACATATGGCAGTAAGATTTTAAAACATTTTGAATCAATATTCGCCCTATTAGTGCGTAAACACAAAATGCAAAATTTGCGAAATGATCTTGCGAAAATTGCGGAATTAAAATTACAAAATTTGAGGACAAAAAATTGCGAAAAAGTCCCAGCCTTAATTAAGTTAATGGAGTTAATGTTAATTATTGGAGTCACCTCATCTTGCACTTAAAATCATGGTGGGCATTCCACCTAGCAGCTAGACGCAAATGGAGATAACCAACTTCGCATCTTCAACAAAACAGGCTGCATTTCGTAGTTTATGAAATAAATATGAAGCCAAATAATCCATCCGTCCCAGAGGAAATTTTATTCAATTTTTTGTTATTTTTGTGATTCTTTGTTCCGAGTACTAGCACACATTTCTTTTAATACGAAGCGTTTATTAATAAGATCTCTTATATCAAAATTCCATCGTACACCGGACTCTCGCTATAAGAGATCTCCATATAAGAGAATTCCCTCTGCAAGAGATCTTTTGGGCCCGCATATTATGAATGGTTATATGCATACTAGCTCTCTCTATAAGAGAATTCCTATATAAGAGACTGATTTTGGTGATTTATAGCGAGAGTTCAGTGTAGCTTGATTAATTTATGGAAAATGACAATGATGTAATCCTCACTAGACACTATACAGGACAAGTAAATCTATAGTCCAACCAAAAATATTATTCAACATAGTCATGACCATTCCTGAATCAGCGTAGTAAAATGACCCCATCGTAACCCGCATGGGTCTGGCGCTAGCTAAAAACGTTTGAAATTCCAAACCACGGAACGTCTTTTTCCAGCTATTTAATGTGTCCATACTTTCTTCTGCTACCTTGGCCAGAAAGGTGAACATCAAAGTCAGGTACAACAATACTGTGACGAACAAAAGTAATCCGATGAAAGCCAAAACACCGGAAGCTCTGACAAATAGACCAATAGAAAGGCAAGCCATTGCCATGAATATCCATTGGTGAATCGGTATAATGCTGGGGCCAAAGAACTCCAATCCCAGTTGCGTAATAACCCGTAATGTTTGATATGATATGCGAAATTGATCCGGTTCCCGCAACCGATCCTTAGTTGAGTACAATTTTTTACCCAGCCTGTAATACACGTAATCAGAATACAAATACATAATATGGAAAACTAATTTCTTGAACTAATCTTTCCACACCGTGTATTATTTTAAGACATTTTATTAGACTTGATACACTGAACTCTCGCTATAAAAGAACGCTGTAAATCACCAAAATCAGTCTCTTATATAGGAATTCTCTTATAAAGAGAACTAGTATGCATATAACTATGTATGATATGTGGGCCCAAGGGATCTCTTACAGAGAGAGTTTTCTTATATGGAGATCTCTTATAGCGAGAGTCCGGTGTACCATAAATTGCAATATGGAACCATAAATTCATGTACTCAAAATGACATTTGCTGCAATACTTACGTCATTTCTTTTACGACGTGTCTGGTGCTAAGAATCATTTCAATTCCGGGAGCTGCGTAAACAAACATGTACGAAATGGCTGTGGAGAGCAAATAGTGTTGACTAATTGATGCCACCAGTTTTATGGCAATGCTAGTCAGAGTGGAGAGTTTTGACATTTCAATGACGGAAGTGAACAATATCAATAACTTTGGAAATACAAATGTGCATACAATAGTCATCAGAAGGTAAAGGTTGACCATCACCCATAATGTAAACGTTAGAAGACCGCCTTTGTCATTAATTAGCTGTTGAAACAGCGTGAAGTCATTGGAAGTTTTCTTTACAAAGTTTTCTGTAAAAATGAAAGAAATTCACAAAACGTTATGTGGCAATAGTAATTCATACGTAAATTACAATTGTAGTATACAAGATTTCACGATTTAAAAGATCAACATTTTACTGTTGTAACTAATGTTTTTACCTTGGAATTTGGAATTCCAAATAATGTATTCTTTGCAGTAATCAAGATAATCATGACCATATAATATTTGATTAATCTGCAACACCATTACTAAAAGACATGCGATGGATACAAAAACACAAATCATAATTTCTGAGGCAGCCATAATGGATTGATTTTGACGGAAAATGATCACAGCCAGAATGATTCTGGCGCACGACCAAATTAACCCCAACCATATTGAAACGATATTGAAGTACCACCCATAGATATATTTTAAATCGGTGGTTACGCTCGGAGACTGTGTTTCATAGTTCCAGCGGTATGGTAAGTAGAAAAAGTAATTGTTAAGCCAGTAGCCAACGAAGAAAAATTTTCGGGTAAGTGGCCCAAACATTTTTTTATATTTAAATTCGGTGTGAATGCAAATTGTGTTGTCAATTATTTCACGTATGTAGATACATACAATGTTTGTATTTTTAAATTTCGATTAACAATTTTTTTTAAATTTCTTTTACGTAGTTACGAACATTTAATGAAACAGTTTTGCATTTAACGGCTACTCACTTTCTCACTCACTGGTAAGCCACTGACCAAAGTAAGGCTGTACATTGTAGGAATTTCACACTTCATGTTGAACACGACGTATGACGACTTACAGGTATGTACGACATTAGTTATGCACATAGCGTTCTTCCCCGAAGGAGTCTCCTGGTAAAGAATTTATGATGTATACTTCGGCTGTCGAGTTTAATTTAATCCATCGATTTTGATTCCGCTTTACTAGTTCAAAGATTACTATCAAGACAGGAATATGTGTTATTAAAACAGGTCCGACCTGAGACATGTTTGTTACACGGGGAAAAATGCTTGTTTGCTGTCCCTACTGCTTTGAATATTAATGTGCTAAAGTAGGGACAAGTTAGAAACGGTCAAGATATTCATTTCCGAGCACGCATTTACACAGTTAATAATTAAATACTTTTAGTCTTAAAACCGTTGTTGTTGTGAATTGAATTGCATATTGAATAACAATGAAAATATGCCTTAAGCTTGCTTACAAATTCATGATTTTACCCAAGAGTGCTTCTAGATTAAATTCCTGACGGCATAAAGGAATACATAATAACTTTTTAAATGTACAAGTTCATTTCTGATCGATATATCAAATTTTATTTCGTGGTAAAAAATTTGCTATAAATTTTTCAAATTATTGGCTCTATAATTTTTTGTCGAATTCGATTACCAGCGAGATTTAATTTCACAAGATTTACCTATAGTTTACTGCGACCATATTAGCAGAATCTCCCGTTTTAGATTCCGAAAGTAACATCACAAAATGGCGTGCTGATTGACGTGCGTGGCCCGATATGACCACCAAATCCGAGAACCTTGCCTCCAATTCCACCCGGGCCGCACTCCACACTGCTCGTAGCGCTCAGACCCACACCAACACCAACTCCTACTGCAGAAGCTTCTGCGCGGACGAGTGTGGCATCCGCATGGGCTGAAACTCCGGAATATGTTCCAAATTTGTATCCCGCCTCGGCTTGTGGACCTCTAATTCTAGCTTCCGCCACTCCGGCTTCGACACCTGCCTCGAAAGTGGATACTTTTGCTAATCTGCCTTCTGTAGAGCGAGTTTTGAATTTTCCCGCGGACGCGGTCATCGTTTCGCAATAAGCATCGGGCTCTCGATCGTGATGGTCGATGATGCATTCAATAGCTCCAGAAGCTGTTCCTTTAGCCTTAGCTCTATATCTTCCTCCTCCCGGCATAATTATTCTGATTTCCTAAAAAAGAATGAACAGTAATTTACATATAACAAAAATGAATTAAGACAGACAACAAAAAATTCAAATATAAACAAATATTACCGCAAAAAAATTACAGTTTATGCAAAAAAGTATTAAAAAATGAGCTAAAATTGATACGAAGTACAAATGGTGTAAACTGTTGAGCAAATGTTGAAACGAATAAAAAAATAAGTGCAAAAGCTGTAGTTCCTGACAAATATTTTAGATTTAAGAAACTTGCTAAACCTGATGAGAAAATCAATTGACAATTTAAAAACAAATTTTAAATTAAATCTTGAAATTTGACAACAAAATAAGTCGTATACTTGCATAGCTAAAACTGCAAAATTAAAGATTCACGTACTTACAGTAAATAAGTCAGTTGAACAAAATCTGGGGTGTTATTCTCCACAAACCGGGGATTTTACCGAGTGAATTTTTCTTGAGCTTGTTTCGGTATTTATACAAAAAATCAACATATGGCATGCCGGCTGTAAGTGTGGAAATCTTCCCTCACTTCTTGACTTGTTTTAAGTTGTACATATTATTTTTACAAAGTTGATTCAACAACTGTACGTACGGTTCAGGAATGCAAGTCTAAACGTTTAAAGTGTCGGTCGACCAGAAAATTTACGTAAGCCCAATTTCGTTGCTGTTGGAATTAAAGTATACATATAAAGACATGTAATTATGCATATGTTGGCATCCGTTTGCAACGTGTAAATCATTACATTCTCTAGGGAAGTTTGCACTAATACCGATTTGGCATGGCAGAGATTTAAAATCACATTGAGAGTGTATCCGTTGAAATGATTTAAAAATTGTGGTACATGTACTCTAAATATGTTTATATGTATGATGAATGTGTACACAATTCAGCACATTGACCAAAAGTTCGACCATCGTATGCTTATAACAATAACACACAAAATCGGCAAATATCAACTATACATACGAATTAAAAAGTTTTAAAATAAGTTAAGTTTATACAAATTACTACTAGAACACATTTATATGATTAGAGTGATGATGTCATTGTTTTTATATCTTATCATTATATTAATATCATACGTTTAACTTGGACGTACAGTTGACTCTTCTCTAGACTATAACCCTCATGATTAAATATAGATACATAATACTTCCTACAATATATTTCGAGGTATTTTCTAATTGCATTTATCATATATCACGTAATACTTTTCTAGAAATAAATAAAAATTGCACCAGTACAAATGAACCGAAAGTAGAGGATAGGCCCTTAACAATTTTTGCCCATGTGTAGGTACCTATGTATTTAATTACATTAGGTTTTCACATGCTTTATCATTACATTTGCTGGAGAGTGGAGATGCAAAGTGGGCTATCTCTATGTGCGTCTAGCTTGAAAGTGCCATATCCAAAATCATTTTTGCGCAAGGTGGGACAACTCCTATAATTCTCAGTTACCTTGCAGCTGGAATTGTCTATACAATTTGAATAAGAACAATTTACACCGGATTCTCGCTACAAGAGATCTCCATATAAGAGAACTCTCTCTGTAAGAGATTCTTTGAACCCGTATGTCATACATAATTATATACTTAAAAGCTCTCTCTATAAAAGAATTCCTATGTAAGAGAATGATTTTGGTAATTTATAGCGTTCTCTTATTGCAAGAGTTCAGTGTACCTATAACATTTATAAAAGTCTTAATATAAAAAAATGAAAACATTTAAATCCCAAGATGTAAATCAAAAATTGGGAGACTGAGTGACAACTTGCCGAGCTCAATTGAACCCCCAAACCCCAGAAAGTATGCACTGGCATTAGTGTGTCCGACAGTAACACCGATTGGAAATCTCAGACCAACACCTACTCCGATTCCAGCAGCTGACGCTTCAGCACGTGCGACTTCTAGATTTGCGTACACAGAAACACCACCAACCCCAGCGTGAACACCCACCGACGCTTTCGGTCCGTTAGCTTTTGCCTCCAGAACACTGCAAACTGCTCCGGCTTGACCACAAACGGCCTGGGCTTGCCATCCCAAGGAAGCACGATTGTAATACGATCCAGCAAAGGCAGTGGGTTCAAAGGCGTATGCATTGGGCTTCCTGTCATAATAGTCGATTACAGTCTCGAGGGCCCCAAAAGCTGTGCCACCCTCGCTGAAAATCTCGCAATATTTATCTTTCTGTTTTGCAAATGTGGAAAATGTTTCGAGTCTGGAAGGATTGGGTCTGGAATTGTTTCCCGTTTGTTTATTTGGAGCTGAAATTGCAATAATTATAGTTAAATCGTTAAATGCTTATGTATGTTTTTGCAAATAATTCGTTTTTTACGAAATAAATAATAACGGTTAGTCAGTATCCATTTGGAAATTGGTTTACACGTGAATCAAATGACAAGCTTTATTTATTTTCGGAGTTTTTATATAAATTACTTATTTTACAATAAAATATAACTCAAATGTGAGAAAATTTGTTTAGACCTAGCTGCAATCTCCATTACGCAATTGAATATTAAATTTTATTGTAAAAATCCAGGTTAGGAAAAACGGTGAGGCCAGCAAAAGTTTTAAACCCAATGAGCGCAAATTGTATTTGTAAGCTTTTGTACGTCGCGATTTTAGATCAGGAAATGACATATGATAAAATAAATACGGTTTTTATCATAAAATAACCGAAAATATTAATACGCTCCCACACAAACCATTGTTTATTTATTTTGTCAACAAGCCTATACACATAATATAAAAAATAACTACAATTGCAAAACGTTTTGAAAATAATAAATAATTGTAATTTCGTCTTGAATATGAATTTATTTAACGTTATTTCATGTCAAACACGTCTATTTGCGTACAAATAAAACGAAAATATACAATGCTATACGAATTTATTAGGTGGCTAAAAAGTGACATCAGCGTTTACAATGCAAAGAATGAAAGCAAGCTTTACATAAGTATTGGTTTAAATGATAATCCAATGCTGTCTGTCAACATGTTATATATGTATGCATGAAACAATATCATTCTTATATGTAATTACTCCAAATGTTGCTTTCAATCCCGGATTTTCCTTGCCCTGATACATGTACACACAACTGCTAGTAAAAACGTCTATTATAAATTTTATTTGCATTTGTAAGAAAGAGAGAAATAAAGGAAGAAAAATGTCAGCATACTTTCCCCGTGGATCTGAAAATCCACAATAAAAGAACATACGACACGACAAATTCCAAGAACGGAATATATGAAATCCCCAATTTTGGTACAATAATGGCTTATTTTTTATTACATATTTTTGTTTTTTGCTTTGCATAATATGTGTTTACATTACGTGGACTTTGTATTAATTGTATTTTAATATATTACTGCAAAAATAACACTAAAATTAAAAATAATAATTAAATATAATTACTGCAAGCTTGGCTTGAGCCTACCATTAAATAATTAAAACTAGTCGTTTTTGAGATGATAAATTAATGATTTAAAATTGATTTTGTAATTTTGGAAGTTATAACAATTAGTTTAGCATACAAGTTTTTATTTTCATATCGCATTTCAATTTAATTTAAAGGAATAATAAATCTCAAAATAATTAATAAAAGATTATTTTATTACTGGGATCATCGCTCTCACAGTAATAAAACCTGTGAAATATATATAATAACATCATTACAATTCCGCCGCATCCATGGTGCAGCCACATTCGGAGAGAGAGAGAGAGACTTGTGTGCAGATAGTTTATATCTCCATGCCCATCTCTGATCAACAGCAAGAGTATAGAACGTGTGCTACAAGCTGCAACTTCAGTCTTGCTGTTCTGTCAGACAGAAGAACTGCTCTGTATAAAATTTCACTTTCATCCAAACTATTCTCGTAACGCTACAAAAATACACTTGAACCGTTCCGTGCACAAAAATGCAAGCACGAATAAACATACTACATAAGCACGCAAACGAGTAGGAAAAGTAAAGGCCCAATACACCGCGGGTACATAATATAGAAAAGGCTCAACGGCAACAGCACACAACGCTACAATGATTTCCCCGAGTCTGAAGGGCGTATTTGTTTAATATCAATAAGAGACTTCAACCACCATTTACTTTTAACCGCACTGATTACCGCGAAGCCAATTTCAATTACAATTACGTCAACATTATACTCAAAATGACGGGAATGACGCGTAGAATCCGATTATAATATTTGTTTAAAATAATAATGGACCTGTGAAAAATTAGCTTTTGAGGGGTTCACATTTTAGGATCTTCCGAATTTTGGCGTGCAAACTGTATGCATTGCAAAAATTCTTTGATTAGTGATTCTAAGGTAACATTTTATGCTGATTTCGAAAAAAAATATGTCGTTTGTGTTTGGTCGCTATTTTGGCTTGTATACCTGAAAAACTGAAATTTGGGGTACTAAAACCAACATTTCACTATGAAGGAATGCGAAATTTTCAAAACCCTTAAATTATACCGAGGAGAATTCATTTTCCTCTCATTTGAATCCATGATTGTGGAAATCGGTCGGGTAGTTTTTTCACAATCTTGGATTCCCCAGCAGCCTTTTGAAAGACCTTCAGGGCCCCCATTTAAATACATGGAGTT
>JAQGAK010005579.1:0-10013 GCA_034696945.1 Lipothrix lubbocki | reverse complement strand
AAAAATTAATACAAAAATTAATACACAAATTAATACAAAAATTAATACAAAAATTAATACAAAAATTAATACAAAAAATATTATAAATTTGCCCAGTTTGTACAAATTAAAAAAGAAAAAAGTCTTTAAAAATGAATGTAATTACAATTTATACAGTACGACTTAAATCAAAACAATTGGACGCGCGTCAACAGAAAAACGTGCACGACTTCGCGGCAGGAGGACGATCGGAAGTTTCCGAAGGAAAAGACAAAAACAGTGCTGGCGTTCCTAATCCTGTGCCTAATGTTCCTAGTAAACACAATATCCATAGCCATGACCCATGACCTTGTGCCCGATAGAGATCTCGTCCCTCCCCTGCCGGACCTCCTCGACAATATTACCCCGCACCCGGAGCTAATGAAGGTTCCAGACGTCCTCGTGATGATCTCGCTCTACCTCGGGGGCACCGTCATTCTCCTCCACCAGCACCGCTGGATCGTCGCGCGCCGGATGTTCTTTATCCTATCCGTTCTCTACCTCATGCGCTCCGTCACGATGTACGTCACTGTCCTGCCCGTGGCCAATCACACTGTGTTCTGCGCCCCCAAAATGAATTCCACTTCCGCGTCCGTCGTCGCCTCGCGCGTCTGGGAGCTCATCGCCGGGGGCGGCATGCAGATCAGCGGGATGAAGAAATCCTGCGGGGATTATATTTATTCCGGCCACACTGTCATGATGGTCGTTGTCATGCTGATGATCCGGGAATGTAAGTTCCTAATGGCGATTTATTTTCTTTATTATGGAATTTTTGAAATTAAATTTTTGACGCAATTGGAAATAACTTTGAAATTAATTTGGAAAAAATTTGGTCTAAATTTGGAAAATCTTGGCCTAAATTTGGAAAATCTTGGCCTAAATTTGGAAAAATTTTACTAAATTTGAATAAATTTTGGAATAAATTAAAAGACATTTTGAATTAAATTCTGATAATTTTGGACCAGACTTGTCAAATTTTGGAATAAATTTCAAAATTTTTAGCAAAATTTAAATAAATAGAGAATAGAAAATTTGGTTAATTTCAGACCAAAGTTGCCACTTTTTAGACCAAACTTGTCAAAATTTTTAGACCAAACTTGTGAAATTTTGGACGAAACTTGTCAAATTTTGGACGAAACTTGTCAAAATTTTGAGCGTCAGGAAAATTGTTGACTAATAAATTGTGGGAATTTTTTGAAAATAATAGAATTTTGAAATAAATGTTGTAAATAAGTTTTAAACTAATTGAAATGAAATTTAGATGCAGCTGAAAGATGGTGGCTCCTCCACTGGCTCACATGGGCAATGACATGGTCCGGAATGGGAATCCTGCTCCTCGCCAGAGGTCACTACACGATCGACGTCCTCATTGGCTACTACGCTGGGACGCGGATGTTCTGGGCGTACCACACCATGGCGAATAATCCCGCGCTCAAAGTCAAATCCGCCACAAATTTCCACAGTGAGGTCTGGTGGTTCCGACTTTTCCAATTTTTCGAGGCCAATGTCGGCGGGCCGTTACCCCAAAGATACGCTTTTCCAATTGCCTTACCGCCCCTTGGGTCCATCAAGTTATCGTGACAGCGGACTTAATTTATAGTTATAGATAGATAATAATAATAATTAATAATTTAAATTTTGTTTGAAGTCAGAACTTTTTATTTTTATTCAACAAATTCATTATTTTCCAAATAATGTGACGCATATTCATGACGTTTTCTTATTCTTCTTGTTATATCTGTTATAAATAATTAAATATATTTTCTGTGTTATGCAATTTATAATTTAAAATTTCCTTATTTAATTTATAAATGATCAATGTATTATGTATTCGTATATTATGTATTTTATTAATTATGCCAATAACTTCGATATGTCGCAACGTTTATTATTTCTCCTCGTCGAGATGAATTTTTTTGATTCAGTGAATAATAAATTAAATCATCAATATGAAATCGAAATCAATTGAGTTTTACTTGTGTAAAATTTCTTCCTTAATTAATGTAATACACATTTATATATTGTTATGTAAATCGTGTGTAATTATTACAATTAATATATGTTGAATATTTTTAAAGCTGTTTAACAGTATTGCATCAACGAAAATTATTCATCACGCGGTGGAAGTCACAAGGCCCATGGGATATAGGAAGCTATATTATTAAATCATGGGGAAAAGAAAAAAAAGCTTTATCAGCATATATATGGAGGTGATAAAAAAGTGATAATAAAAACTAGATTTGAAATGAAAATACATATACTCCAACACTTATGATATAATAAGTACAGCAAAAGTATCAAATGATCATCTGACGGCAAGCAATTATTTATATATTCCCGTATTTTTTTTTATTATTTGAGCTGCAAGATTACATAACTTTATTGCATAAATTCGGGATCGCATTGCGGAATTATCATGCAAAATTAAATTTGTAATAATTAATTTAAAAAATATTGCCAGATAAATTCAATTTTTAAATTGACAAAATTTGAAAGCAACGTATATAATTTTAGTGTGAAGCAGAAATAGTAATTTGTTATTTGAATTAATTAAAACATATTATAAGAAATAAAATGCAGTATTTTAAGTACGGAAGTAGACTGAAATCCGGAGGATTCCTCCTCATCGGAGGAATGTCAATCGTCCTTGTCGTAACATTAACGCAACTTTTTGGTCCGCCGGAAACAAATCCGCCCGTCATGTTTGCCCATCCTAATAATAATAATAAGGATGGTGGAATCAAAAATAAAAACACAAAAAATCCCAAAAACCCCGACGGTAAACCATTAAATTTATTTCATTCCCGTTTAAATAACATTGTTAATACTTCCTTGGGTCAGATTGCCGGGACTTTTGAAGAGTCTCGGGATGGCCGGCTCTATTTTGCCTTCCGGAATATTCCTTACGCCCAACCGCCGGTCAAGGAGTTGCGATTTAGGGTGAGTAAATTTAAATTTTCATTAAATTATAGTAATTTTTTTAATGAATTATTAATTGACGTGTTTTTAAATAATTTTTAATTCAGCCGCCCCAACCCGCCTTACCATGGGACGGGATTCGGGACGGGTCAAAGTTCAGTCCGCAGTGCATCCAAAAGCAAACGCACACGGAGGAATTGAGAGCGACGGGGGACGAGGATTGTCTTTATTTGAACGTCTACACACCTCAGGTAATTAATAATAATGGACTTTTTTTAAATCTGACAAATTCATAACAGAAAAAATATAAAAATAAAAACAATTTGGAAAACAAATTTAAAAAAAAAATTATTATTGCAAATATTATTGTTTTTCAGTGCAGATGCCCAACATGGGACAATATGGATCCCAGACCGAAGTACCCAGTGATGGTGTACATCCATGGTGGGGGCTACGATTCCGGGAACGGAAGTCGCTACGGACCGGATTATTTCATGGACGAAAATGTGGTGATTATTACGTTTGAGTTCAGAGTAGGACCTTTTGGTGAGTTTGTCCACGTCTCTTCTGTGCAAATTTCCCCAATAATGCAAACTACAGTACATAATGCATTATAATTGTTTGAGTCCCCAGTCCCCCATCAAATAATACTGAAAATAGCTGTACTGTGTTCGTGATAAATTTGATAAATTAAATAATTATTGGGAAAATATCATTCTTCGCAGGTTTCTTAACAACCGATGATGAGGAAATGCCCGGGAACCTTGGTTTCAAGGATATTATCATGCTTCTCCGATGGGTCCAGGAAAATATTATCAACTTCGGCGGTGATCCGAGCAAAGTCACAATATTTGGGAATAGTTCCGGAGGAGCTATGGTGCATGGATTATTGCTCTCACATATGAGTAAAGGTAATAACTATAGGAAAAGAAGAAGAAAAAGAGTTCTGAAAATTCAAAACCTAATTTTTATACTAATTTCTATTGAATAATTAAATTTTTTAATTAATTTATTCGGCTGGTTTTGATTTTTGGTTAATTTCTTTGATTGTTTGTTATTTTCGGTGAACTTCTTTGATTGTTTTTTATTTTCGGTGAATTTCTTGATTGTTTTTGATTTTCGGCTGGTTTTTTCGATTGTTTTTGATTTTCGACTAATTTGTTCGATTGTTTTTGATTTTCGACTAATTTCTTTGATTCATTTTGATTGTTAATTTATTTATTTTAAACGTTTCGATTTTTAATTCATTAATTTAAATCCTTTTGTTTTCAATTAAATTTTTGATATTTAACTAATTAATTTAAATGTTTTTTTTTCATTCCTAACGTGATTTTTCTGTTCACTTAGGACTATTTCATCGAGCCATATCCGAAAGCGGACAGGTATTACGTCAAGGGGGTGCGGCTCCATTTGGAAGATTTATAGCAGAAAGCATCGGGAAAAATTTCAATTGCCCCGAAAAACCAAGTTCTAAAGAACTGACGGATTGTTTGCGGAAAGTGGCTGCTGGAGATTTAGCAATTGTTCAGGATCCTTTGGCAATTTTCATTCCAGTCATAGAGCAAGTCCCTGAAAATTCAACTGCCGAGGATGTTTTTCTGTCCGCACCAACGTTTGAGCTTGTACATGATATAGAAAATTACCCCATGAGAGTTCCTTGGCTGACGGGTCACGTGTCGGCGGAAATTCTTTCGGATAGTTTGAGTAATCTATTTTTAAAATTTAAATTCTATATAATTAAATTTTATAAAAATAATTTGAAACAGTAAAATTTGATTTTCTTTGTTAAATAATTTACAGATTTACTTCGTGACACGGAGAAAATCCAGGCCCTGAATGACAACTGGGTCGAAGAGTGTAAAAGTATCCTCCCATTTATTCAAATCCCAACCGATGAGAAATTAGAGCGGATCAAAAAATTCTATTTCCATTGGCACTCGATTTCCAACTCCACGCGTCAGAATTTAATTGATTTAAAATCCGATGCCACGTGGGTTCATGGGACAAAGATAGCCGCGGTCTCACATGCGCAGCATAGCCCCGTGTTTTTGTATTGGCTCACGCGCAATCCTGCGTTGAGCTACGCTGTTAATGCCATGGAAGGATTTGAACCCCCATTTGGTAAGTGAGAAATTAATTCAAACATTGTTCTTGTAATTGGGAAAATTCTTTATGATAAAATAATTTACAATTAATTTTACAAAAAAATAATGACGAAAAAATTGTATTTTTTAGGCGTTGCGCACGCTGATGAACTCCAATATTTATTCCTGTACGACGGCTACCCTGAAATTCCAATCGGATCCGTTCACGCACGATTCTCCCAGAAATTAGTTAGGAATTGGGTTGTTTTCGCCGACACGGGGTAACTGTTGTACAATAATTTTAAAATAAACCGCTGTCAAACCGGAAAATTTTATTACAAAATTATCTATTTATTGTCAAAGAATGTTTGAACATGATAAATATTTTTAAAAAAGTTGATAAATATGATCATCAAAAAGATGTCAAGATTTCATCAAAAATATTATTTTTACAGAGCGCCAGAAATTCCAGAATGGGCTCCATTAAACTTGGCCGATAACGGCACTGAATGGTTCATTCTGGACGATGAGACGCGAATGACGTCGGCGCTGAAATACAGAATGAACTTTTGGGACGATTTTACTGAAGAACTCTATACCTGGCCTGAACTGCAAATTCCAAATGCAATATTACAAAATACTGAATGATCTTTTAATTTCCCAGTGCCGACCGAACCTATGTTATGTAAACGACTGGCTTTAACTGTTTTCAATTTTCTTTGGCTTAATTTAATTTTAGCATCTTTATATAAGAATTATACTCATTCTCACTACCGAAACATTGTTTTAAGTTTAATAAAAGTATTGACGATACTGCTGAAATATTCATAAAATTAATTATTATAATTAATATTTCATTTCATTTTATGCTTTGTTGGATTCTTTAAACTTCTTTAAAGTAAATAACGCTGATCTGTTAAATAATTTTTTTAGTGTGTAATATAAAAATCATATGATGATAATGAAAGGATTTATCACTCATCATTGAATATCTATTTTGCTTTGTATATTTTTTCCTGTCATGACCGCTGTTTATCGGAGAGAACACACCTGTAAAAAAGATAAATTCCTCAAGTGTTCAGATCTGATTGACCGTGTCGTCCTTATCATTTCTCCGTTCTATTTACAATTACAATATTACGTACTTCATCGAGTTGGTATAAATTTATTGTCATTGACATTATATTTTAAACATTCATATTTTAATAATAGGATTTAAGTATTATTCTTTAATAATAATAATTATTATTATTATAATTTAATATAGTATTTTATTATTATCAAATTTTTGAAATCAATTTTTTTTAAATCATGCCCGACTACGAAAACAATTTCGAAGACCTGCCCCTGGTAGTAACAACGGCCGCTTACGAGCGAGCCAGGCGGAAAAAAGGGAAACGGAACATCGTGATCGCCATTGGTTTGGTGACTTTAACAGTTTTAGTAATTGTTCTTGTAATCGCTCTGTCACCTTCTTCAACAACAAATAACTACCCCGAGGATTTTAATCATCCTGCTGAAGAATTAAATTCCTCGGATTTAAAATTAGCTCCTCCAGTAGTTGTTTCGAAATCCTCCAACATCAGGAAATCTCCAGTCGTCAGCATCCAGCAGGGACAACTTCAGGGGTCAATTTTGGAAAGTCGAAAAGGGCGGGAGTTTTATTCCTTTAAAAGCATTCCTTATGGGAAGCCCCCGGTCAATGAACTTAGATTTGAGGTAAACGATTATTTGATCAGGAATCACAACCGAAATAATTATTTTAAATCAATCATTTTTTAAAATTATTTTATTTAAAAAATATGTATTCAAAAAAAATATTTACCCCAAAAAAATATTTACTGAAAAAAATTATGTATTTAACAAATTTCAATGATTAATTTTTAAAAATTATGTATTTAACAAATTTTAATGATTAATTTTTAAAAATTATGTATTTAACAAATTTTAATGATTAATTTTTAAAAACTATTTATTTGACAAATTCTAATGATTAATTTTAAAAAATTATTTTATAAATAAATTATTTATTTTTAAAAATATTTATTTTAAATAGCTGGCGCAACCAGCGGGAAAATGGGAAGGAATCCGCGATTCCACATCAGTCAGAGTGAAATGCGTTGGATCGAAAATATCGAAAAATGACCCCGACACAGTTGAAAGTGAGGATTGTCTGCATTTGCATATTTCCACTCCGAAGGTAGGCATTTGTTAATTTGGTAAATTTAATGGAGTTTTTGAATTCAATTTATGTTCAATTAAATTGCTAATAATAAATAATGTATGTGATGAAGATGAAGGTAAAATAATGGAAATTTATTTTTATTCCGATAAGCTTCCGAATCAGAACGTTAAACCAAACCTGCCAGTCATGGTTTACATTTACGGCGGTGCTTTCCGGAGTGGGCGAGGGTCACGCTACAACGCGAAATATTTTATGGATGAAGAAGTTGTTCTAGTTTTCCTTGATTACCGTCTTGGTGCTTTGGGTTAGAAAATTATTGATTTTCCAAATATCATTAAATTAAAGAAACACTGCGCAATTCAAAACAGAACAGAAGAATTTCTGTGATTCATTGAATTTTTGATAAATCTCCAGGTCATCTCAACACTGGCGATGGCGTAATTGGTGGGAATTTATCCTTAAAGGATCAATCGCTGGCTTTAAAATGGGTGCGAGATAATATTGAGGCATTTGGTGGAGATCCGAAACGGGTCACTTTATTTGGAAATAGCTCTGGATCCGTTTCTGTTCATGCTCATTTATTGTCCCAAATGTCTGAAGGTGATCACAAATAATTTTTTAAATATTTAAATAATAATAATATTTAATAATTCTAAATTAGTTTTGAAATCTGGACGAATTTATTAAACACTTTGTGATGGTAATGTATCAAAAATTCAAAAATTCCTACAAATTGATAATACAGGTCTGATCCATGGAGCAATTTCCCAAAGTGGAATTCTACTCGGCCCAGCCGTGGATAAGAAACAATGGAATGACCCCGGAAGCATGGCTCGTGACCTTGGGAGACTTCACAACTGCACGGACGTTGAGGATTCTCATAAGCTCGTTCAGTGTTTGAGGTCCATTGATCCAATAACAATCTCTCGCGGTTCGCCTGACGGGATGTGGGGCCCAACAGGGGAAGCCGTTCCGGCAAATGGAGACAAATCCTCAATGTTTTTCCGTGATTCGTCAATTAATTTGATGGAACGTGGGGAATTCATCAAAGTACCGTGGATTGTGGGAGTGAACTCGGCGGAACAGTATGGCGATGCATATGGTAATACAAAAATTTAATATTAAATGTCTTCGAAATCAACAAATTGACTGATTCATTATTTAATTGTATTTTAGAAACTAGATGAGACAATTTTAAATTAATTTTATTATTCATTATACGATTTCAGAATACCTAAAAAATGAAGAATCAATTAGAACCTTAAACACGAATTGGGATCAGTTAATTTTACAAGATGAATTAAATCTACCGGAAGAACATGCCCAAGTGCTGAGTAAGGAAATCCGGGAATTTTATTTCAACGGCAGTGATACCCTCACCAAGGACGATAGGTATGCTTTAACAAATTTAATATCGGATCGGCTCTATTGTCACCCAGCGCGGATTTCTGGGATCCTACATTCGAAACACAGTCCGGTGTACTTTTACTATTTCTCGAAAGAACCTCGGACGAGTCATGCAGATGATAGGAAATATGATTTTCCACCACCATACGGTAATATTGCTTGTTAAATCATTGTATCCAATTTTGAATTTTTTGTATTAAAATTTTGTATTAAAATTTTGTATTAAAATTTTGTATTAAAATTTTGTATTAAAATTTTGTATTAAAATTTTGTAATAAAATTTTGACTGCTTTTGGACTTTGACTGCGGAGAAATTTCCCGGGGAAATAATTCCCATGAATTGTTTATCGGAGGATTTCTGAATTTTTCAGACACAAGGTTTGACGGCGGAATTATTTGAAATTCTGGGAGAAATGACTTTTGACAAACTTGTCCCGTTTAGCAAAAGGGCGGGACTATTAACTTGCATAAAAGGAGCATTAAATAGAAGGAGGCTCATAAATTTGAATAGGGAAGCCGTCGTGGAATAATAAAGGCCGGGGAATTTCTGCACTTTCTTCTAATATTTACTTTTTGTTCGAAGCAATTTCTATGGTGAAAGCCGCGGCGGAGCATTATTATTGACTTGGAAAAGTTGGACAATTCCGACCTCACCCTTATGTACATGACATGTATCTATCTATATATACGGTAAATACACAAGTTGCGGGAATTGGAGGAGCATGGGAGGGACGGGAAGAATTTAAGTAAAATATAGGGATTTTCCTGGGAGATTTTTCCCTCTGCGTCTAAAATATTCTACATCTTCCTCCGTGTCCGCGAGAGACTCCGCGAAGAGAGGAAGGAGCCTGGCCGCTTTCCCTTATTGTGCCATCCATATGTATATCCATGCACAGAGTCCGTCCCCACCAATACAAAGGACCTCTTTCTCCCTTCCGCCGCCATCCTCGCCATTCCCCATTATTACGCTGATGATGATGTTGTGTTGATTATTCTGGAATCCAGCATGTTTCCCAGCACTTTCATGAATATTCCATGGACTTGTGGACTACTTATGTAAATGAGAAACCGACCTGAGTCATTCCGCCCGAAACACTTCTACGAGGGGAGGAATTTAATGAAATCACACAATTCCCCACCATTCTTTCCAACTTAAATTCCCACTCCATTCTTCTTCTTCTTTTTTTCGTGTCTCCTTGTCCACAATATGCATACCCACAATATGTTCCAATAGAATGCTTCCTGGCCGTCAATACAAAATTCTGCTAATTTGATTGCTTTTCTACTGCACGGACAATAAATATAAAATAAATTAAAATAAAATCAAAAATTGATACAAAAATTGATACAAAAATTGATACAAAAATTGATACAAAAATTGATACAAAAATTGATACAAA
>JAQGAK010005578.1:0-10013 GCA_034696945.1 Lipothrix lubbocki | reverse complement strand
GGAAATGTATTTTGTATTTTGTAATTTGTATTTTGCCAAAAATGAAATGTATTTTGTATTTTGTAACTTGTATTTTCATGAAATTGCAAATGTATTTTGTATTTTGTAATTTGTATTTTGAAGGAATGTATTTTGGACAGCTCTGGTTATGTTTATTTCCAGTAATCATGTTGTTTAATGTACATCCCACTGATCTGATCACGACTGCGACACCGTTACCTTTACAATAATCTGGCTTATTTTAGAACTTTAAAATTCTGGTTTTTTAAATATTTCTACTAGTTAGCAATACTATTTGTCAACACCACAAAAGACTACTGTTATCCAAAAGCTTGCTAATAATTAGTATTTTATATAATTTTTATAATTATTATGTTAATATAATATCAATTACGTAGGTAATTATCAATTAATCACGTTGCTTGTACATATGTATGTATATATTTATTATTAATTACTATGCTTTTTTATTAATAAATACAAAATTATACAAACCAATTAAAATATTAAATAAAAAATATAAAAAGTTCGTTCTGTGTTGTTGAACTACGACAGGGTATCGGTGTTCTTCTTCCGACACGGGCGAACTTCGACGAACATGTGTCTCTTAATCCTGGAAGCATCATCTGTGTTGTTCAGCAGCATGTTCAGAACTTGACTTTAACTGAAATCACAATTGAGAGAGTTAGGGAAAGAAAGAGCTAAAATTTGCTAACATTTTGTATGGTGATAAAAAAGGTATTGAAAAAGTAATAACGTCATCTCTGTAAGTCGTGAAACATTTTAATAATTTTTATTATCCTGTATTAACATAGCCAAATCTTTGACATTCTTGATTTTTCTTTTACGCATTACAGTGTTGATTTCTTTTATATTTCATAATATTGCACTCTTTTACATAATTATGTACATATATACAAAAGCTAACTGGTTCTATCCATCATCACGCCAATACATACATAAAAATTTAATTTGTAACTTTAAGTATAGCTGAACATAATATCATTCGATTCAATATTCCGTCCCATTCGACTCAGAAAATTTTACAGTTCATACAACATCCCTTTAAGTAAATTCATTACCATATTAGATTTACAGTTAAATGACTGTAATGTTATATGATGGGCAACCACGGAAATAATGTTGAGCCGATTAAATTGCAACGGGGGAACCTTGAGAGTCCGATGACATTTTGTAAAATTGTTGTGTCTTGTTATGTGTTATTGTTGTTGTTTGTGCGAGCAAGCTCTTGATGATATTTAATGTTGCATCTATATAGCGGATTATTCCATTTTTCTTGTATCAGTACTGTTTGAACAGGCTTGTTGGGATTATGTTTTTAGTTGTCAGAGCCTTGTTTGCCCAAGAGGAAATAAATAAAAACCTGCTGCTCTGCACTCTTGATTTGATAATAAACGAGGTTCAATCAGGTTTTAAGCCGTCAAACAATGTGCTCTTATAATGTATTCTACAGCAATGGATAAACTAATGAGTTTTTACTTTTTTATATTCTCGACAAGTATTACATCTAAAATTAAGTGGATGTTATTATAAGTGGAAAAGTATATGATTGTAATGAGTAAAAATTCCTGTAGGTACGATAAATCTTTTCGAGATTGCATTATGCATCCATACTGTTTTCGCAGTTTAACAACAATAATGTTGTTTTCGAACCCGATGGACTTGTAGACTTGACCAAGAAGAATGAAAAAGAGATAAAGCAGGAAATCTTGGGTAGCAGAGCAAAAGAATCAGAATAAGAGTAATTTTAATCTTTATAACGTGCTTACTCTACCTGAACCATTAAAAAACTTGCAACCGTATGTATACGTATATTTTCAATACGCGCCATAGTTCAGCATCGAAGTATACGCGAGTCTCGTTCGATTTAAAAGTACATATAAGATATTGTAAAGATAAAATATTGTATTTTCTGATCTAGATCTAACGTTGAGCTCCCGTCATGTCATAGACGCGTATTTTCTCGTTTCTTGTTGCCATATTTATACTTCTTTTAAATTGTACATTTAAAAATAGGACCGGGTTTACATTTTGGAATTTTTTAAGTTACTCTGGAACGTAATCCTCTCCTTTAGTTAATTGAGTATTTTAAAAGATTTTCAATAAGCAATTAAAATTTCGACAAAATTATGCTTTCAGTTTAAATTATTGTATACAAATGTGTTCAATTGTTCAATAGTTCATAAAATTTTCATGTATTTAATGCTATCTCCTCTCCCCTATTATCCCCTTTCGCTATTATCCCCTATTATAAAACCCGTGTGACGTCCGTCCGTCATTCGGTCACGCTTGGTTTACGAGAGGACTTAGGTCCATTATCCGCACCGCACCGTAATTCTCATTGTTCTATCAGCATCGTAACGCGTATTACCATATCGGCGCCGTAACACATATTGCCATAGCGGCGCTGTAATTTGTATTTGCATTTCGGCGCCGTAATTCGTATTGCCCTATCGGCACCAAAATTATCATTGGTATATCGCCACCGTAATCCATATTATATACATTTAATTTACCAATGCCATGTGGCCGCTCAAAACTACGTATTTAACCTAAATATATTTATCATCGTGGGCAGTCAAACTAAGTTCGGCTATATTTAAGAGTGCGTAAAAGGATTAAACGTGCTGGGAGATATGGGCGTGAAGGTGAAATGGTTGACTAGGTTTAATTCATTTTCAGTATTCCCCTTAACCAATATACATTGTTATAAACATAAATTAGATCACATTGTATTTGTACAAATTTTGTACATTAAAAATTTCGTTGAAAATTTAACTACATATTATGCTTCTATTTTATACTTGCACATTTATTTTGGTTTTGTGCAGTAGCAGTGTCATCTTGTATTTTTCATTTTAGCCTAACTATTATTATACAATGAATTACCATTTCGTTTAAAGTAACGTGAAGATTATTAGACAATTTATTTTCCGCTTTAAAAATGTTTCTGTATTTTGTATCTCTTGCTTTGGTATTTAGCTTCCTGTGCACTGTTAATGTAAATCAGGTTTTTCGGCTTTTCAACCTTTTAAAATATTGTGGCGATTTCGGGCATTATTTAATGGTTACGAACTGGACGAACTTTTGTTTTTGCATCTCTTAAAATTCGGATCGGCTAGTTGTGTCGCAGTCGCGGTTAAAATTTTACGGACTATAGTATCGGGCTTTATGGCAGAATAATTACTAACAACAGATCTTTCTCGCTCGGAGGGCCCACTCGAGTCCAAAACTATGCTGAGCTATGGTGGGTGCTGTTTAGTGCGAAAGTTTGAAGTTCATTGCTCAACGCTTCAAGGAGTTTTATATTTCATACAGAGAATAAATGTGTACTGGCACTGGCCTAAAAGCCTAGATTAACTATACAGGGTGGTGGAAGGATCTCATCTTTCATTCTCATTTCGTCTTCATCTTCCTTTACAACAACAAAAGTTACTCACTCGCGGAGTACGTTTTTATTGTGATTATTATCATCTTATATGTTCGAAAGGTATTTTGTTGATATTGGATTTTTAAAAGTGTTGTTATTTAGAACATGGGACCTGTATCAAATTAGTTTTTCCACATTGTGGATTATCCACTGACTCAGAACCTGAACCACCAGAACATTTAGGATTAAATCCCCCGTGTATTTAATTTGTTTCGTCAGCTCCTCAAATCCTCATTAGTTAAATGACGATCAAGGATTGTACATTGGTGCTGATCAGCTCCTGCTCCTGAGTCAAAAAATTTTTCACAAATCCATTTTTGTGTCATCGTCATGGCAACGTCCAGCGCGGTGTCACCTGGAAAAAGTGTAATTTCTTCAGAAATCAAGTCTGATAGTCGGGATCGCCAGGGCCAGCAGGATGAGGAGAGGAAGAGCGATTCGGAAGAGAAATATGATGATCGGAGGTTGTGGATGGGCAATTTGGACCCGAAATTGACTGAGTAAGTGGAATTTTATGACTGTGAAAGTGTTTGGATTTGTTAATTTTATGAGATATTTATTCCAAATAATTAGTATATTGTAGGCATTTATATTTTTTTATCGTTTTTGGTCCTCTTCCAAGAGTTTTCTCAAGATTCTCAACAAATTGTTCCTCTCGATCAAGACTCAGCTGTGTAATACGATTGAATCAAAAGATCTTTCAGCCAGCTGAGCCACAGAGGGATTGTTTTTTGAAATTTAAGAATTTTTAAGCCAAAATCATTTCTGCCAAAAATGAAGATAATATTCAGCTCACCATTTTCAGAATTTATAAAATTTAACATTTGTCAACTCAACATTTTTAGAAATATTTCTAAACATTAAATTATTTGAACGAATAAGATTTAATCTTAATTTCATCATTCGTGTCCTTTTGCCAAATATTTTGAATCCTGTAGAATTTAATCTAAATACAACAAGCTTCCCCGCTTGATTTGACCCGAAGGTCATCTTTGTAAATAGCAAACTTGCTGAGGTCCTTTTCAGAATATTATATTTAATATGATTACTAACCATTTCGAAAAATAAATTTTCAAAATACAAATTCCCGCATGATAAATATTGCTTCTTTGGGATTATTAATCAAATAATTTCCACAAGAAATTGTCAAAATTTGCATTTTTTTAACTTTCTCATCATTGATCAATTATATTTGAGTGTGTTTCTCCCTCCTTATCGATGTCTTTTTGTCTATTTTTTTAATGCACAGTACATTATTTAGTAAAATGTCGGTTGAAAACTTCTTTGGTTCAATCGTCAGGACTCAGGATGCTAAAATGTTATAAGTATACGATATGCTGACAGTTTTCTTTTTTTCAATTATGGGTTCCAACTTCTGAAACTGGTGCAACGCTTTGGATCCATTGAAAATTTCGACTTTTTGTTCCATCGCTCTGGACCGAACGCAGGATTACCTAGAGGTTATGCCTTTATCACGTTCAAAACCCCAGAAACCGCACAGAAATGTTTGAATGGACTGAATGGGAAGAAGATCCTGGAACGGACGATCTCCATTCGATATGCCCATCAAACTTCTTACGTTTTTACGGTAAATGAAAGAAAAAACACATGGTTTCACAATTTAAATATTTTTGAAAATATTTCTCTTAACATTTCAGTCCCCGAGAAAATTAATTTTTGATACGTATTGTTTACACAGGATGAGGAGGAGAAGCTCTGGAGGAAGTTACCCGCTCTGGGGAAGTTAGAGGCGGAGGCTCCAGCGAGCAAGGAACGAACTATAAGTGCCATAGAAGCCAAGTTAAGGGCCATGGAGAGGGATCGGAAGGAGCAAGATGACTTCAGTTTGACCAGCGTCAGTGGGAATATTAATATGACTAAAGCTGTTACCAAATCCTCAGCTATCCACTACAACTACGGGAAGGCTTCAAATCAGCACAACTATGATGTCAGAACCAGGAGCAAACCATATTCAAGGAATTATCCCAAGAAAAGATATTAATTTAATTACAAATACTGATCCAATATCCTTGTTTAGCCTAATTGCGTGTATATTATTTCAAAGTAATTAGTAACTAATTATACATTAATTATATCTACGATTTTTGTACTTAAGAAATACTGTCGCTGGATCTTCGTAAAAATTATTCTATCCAATACCTTGTAATAAGCAGCGTTCCGTTCCACAAAATACTTTTTATCTTTTTTTGTAAACAACGGAGATCCGTTGGTAGAATAATTTATTTAAAAAAATCATTATTCTACAATTCTACTATGCTCCAGGTTTTGATGACGAATTCATTTAACTGAAGTTACTATCCATAGATTTTGTCAGACGAAATCTATAGCCATGTTATAATTCGATAGTGCCGAGAAGTTGTTCCTTCTCAATCCTAAAATGATTATAATGTTTAGTTTTAAAATATTTTTTTTACTACGACTACTCCGAAATGAAATATTTACTCTATCATTTTTCTATTTCTATAGCTCTGTTATAATTTGTAAATTGTAATAATTGTTAAATGTATTTCTCTAATACTATTTATTGTTTTCTTTTATATTTATTTTTAACAAGTGTCTTATTACTTGCCCAAAGTTTTGAGCTCCGCAATATCAATGCTGCGTGTATTTTTATTATGAGTATATTTAATAGAGTACTGTTTACAATTATATAATAGTCTCGCTGGTTAAAATGTAAAAGAGCTAAAATGCTAATAGATGCTGTAATAGAAGCAGTAGGCTTATTTTTGTATTTATTATTATTAATTATTATTACTAACTAGACTGTAAGTTATAAAACTACTACTGACGTTTTTGATTTTGTGTGTGCCAGTTGTACAAATGATTCCTGGAAGGGTTGTCAATTTTTAGAAAAACTGTATAATAATTTACTAAAGATTAGGTAAATTCTACTTGTTTTGGCTTAAAACTTTATTTATTGTAATTTCAGCCGTGAGTAATTGTCTAAGTTAAATTGAAACGTGAAGCCTATAGTTTTATGAAAATATAATGGACTCTGTGTGTGCTATAGAGCTAGTGGAAAGACTCCAAATCGATTGGAATTTTGTTTGTGTAATTATAGTAATTAATTAATAATTTATATATTTAGTTGGTTCGAAAATTTTCGCTGGTTTTGTCGAATTTTGTTCGTGAGCTGTTGGAAAAGATCGTAATTCTTCTACGTATAGATTAATTATTAATATTATTATATAATTTTTAGTACTGTACTGTTATTATACTGTCTGATGGCTAATTTACACTTCTGTGGCACGTAGCTATTGTGTTTCTAGTTTCTCGTTTCTATTATTTATGCATATCTGCAGTATAGTACTGTCAACTCTTTTGGTTACAAAGCTTGAAGTACTGAGCAGAGGTTTGTTTTTGAGTAGCAAGGAGGGTATTTGTGAAATTAAGGTTTTGGTATCCCTAATGTATTTTTAATTAAATAAAATTAGCATTTATTTGATATTAGGCAAGTAGGAAGCAAGAGAGAATAATGCAATTTACAAATGTACCCGTTATTCAAGACGACCGACCAGTATTCAATATATGAGTATACAGAATTTATATAGTACACAAGTCGTAAATGCAGGAAACAAATAATAAATTTAGATCTATACATAGTTATATTTACGTAAAAAATACTGTATTATTACACAGTAAATCTCTGATCATAGTATAACAACAAGTTGCTTGACTTACTTACAATTACAAATCATGGTAATATCTGATAAATGTACACAAGACACTTCGATAAGCCTTGTCGGCGATCTCAGAATCAGCAATATAGAATTACGTTAATTATTAAATTAATAGTAAATTCATGTGTAGCAAAAGTACCGATAATATATAACTTTTCTGAATAAAAATACTTAATATGTAATATTTATATATTATTGTTTCTTGAACCTTGAAACAATTTTAAGCTAGAATATTTTCGAACAGAATTGCGTTGCATATATGCGTGAATTAAACATTTTGGACCGAATCACTGAATAATTGATTTTAGTTTGAAAAATAAATTGAAGTAGAGTATTTATAAATAAGATTATGTGTAAGTACTAATTTTACAATAATGAAATTGCCTTCTTTCCTGAACATTTAAATTAAAGGTTTTCCTGCTGCTTTTCGTAAACAACCCATGGCGATTGGACTACAAATATTGTGCAAGTTCCGAGTATTAATTATAATTATTTATTTTGCTGTCAAAATTTTACATATCCAGCATTATAAAAACTTATACTCTATTATTTATTAATAATAATATGATTTAATAATAATAATATTGATAACAAGATGCAGAAGTACATAAAACAGAATTAAAGGAAGATATTTTTTAAATTATTTAAATGAGGACGAATAATATTCTTCCTCCAAATCATACATATCCGCAGCCATTTCATCCCGGAGAGTCATTAATTTCTTATCGCATTCCGCCTGTTTGGACTTGAAGACCCGACTGTTTTGAACAATTGCTTCATTCACGGAAGGGAAATCATTGAGGATTAAATATTGCTTGATATCCGCCACTAGCTTCATCAATCCTTCTCCAGCCTTCACCTGAAAATATTGGCACAATTTTAATTTATATAACTATATGTTGATTTCAATAATACAAATCTCCTAAGAATTAATTCCATGATTCCAACAACAAACAAATTTAAAATACAAAATTAAGCCTATAGGTAATTTAACAGGAATTAATTTCCACCATATTGGCTGCCCGAACAGTCATCTCCAAGTGATCTTCATCCCCATGAGTTGCTTTCGTCACTTGACCTTCATTTTCGATACGAGCGAGCTTCACGATTTCTGAAAAATTACAAAAATTGCAATTGAAATTAATTCAACTCATTATTATCAATTATTGATTATTTAGTGACTGACTGAGATCTTACGACCAATCGGACCAATCGCGACAACATTGACAATATTGTCTTAAATATAATAAATTTAATAAAGAACGGCAATAAAATTTACAAAATTGAATAAAATTTTCTTTTTTAAATTTCACCTGAGAAATTATCCACAATGGATTTGACATTATCCTTCAACCGCTTATTGTAGCCCTTCAACAAGGCTTCCTTGCCCTGGGGAAAAGGTCGATTTCCAGCAGCTGAGCTTTGCGCCATCGTAGAATAAAATTTGACAAAAGCAAAAATCTAAATTGGCCTCTTTCTCAATATTTATGTATTATTGACCTCCTGGGTCCCGGGCTTGAAAGTTGTCCAATTGTTTTGTTTTGATTTTCGATTTGATGCCAAGAATTAATTTAAATTCTCCCGGTCAAAGCAAAGCGCGTGAAATAGTCGTGTGAAGTTGTTCCGCCGGCCGTATAAAATAAATCAATCGATAGTCACGAGTAGGGACAGGCCAGCTTTGTCTGTCAGATCAGTACCTTTTATTTAACTAACTAATTTAATGTTAAAACAGGCCCTATTTTAACATGTTAATTGTGTGACAAATTTGGCACACATGCCCTAAGAATTTCCCACAGGCCCTTTTGGTTGCACGCAGCTCTTTAAATGTACACACAGCGAATGCCTTAACTTCTCGAAAACTTTTGCCACACGGGTGACACACAGTGTTAGTAATCTTAAAATGTCAAGGCGTTTTGGGCATCTTGCCTTACTAAACGTCCTCGGAATTTTATGCATTTTTAGTTTAGAGCAACTTAATGACAGATGTAATGACTTTTTTATCATTGTCATTTTGTGGATTTTAAAAATTTCCCTCAATTGCTATCAATTCATTGACAAAAGTTTTCCTATTATAACATTCTATTTCTTTATGGAGCTTTCTAAAAAAGTTGGAAAGATGGCCAAAATGCCTGAAATTTTGTCCAAAACGCCAGATTTTTTCAAAATGTCCAATTTTGTTAACAACATTGTGCATTTGAGTAAATCCTCGTTACGCTCACGTATAATGTATTTAATTGAAGAAGGAAAATGAGCGATTGATGCGACAAAATCTTGATTCTCAATATTTTTAGTTAGTTTGAGACAATAAATTAATTAATTTTATTTTAAGTAGCCGTGGACTGCAGTTTCGCCATTATTGTGGACTCATCAGCACGGCATAACAAAAACAGAGAAAATTGAATATTTCAGTGGAGCAGAACCGATTCTTGCTCCGCTGAAAATCAATTGCGAACTAAGATTAGCGATGATGAAGTGATTTCGGTCACTCCACAATACCCAATCAAAAGTTCTTTTTGCTCTACCGAGCCACTGTACCAATAAACATTAAATTAAAATTAAACTAAAATATGTTTATTGTCTCAAACAAAAAACCGTGGCTATTGCAACCATATTCGGTAGCTTTTTCAGCTACCAAAAATTTTCTTATCTTCTTTTCTTCACCCTATTTAAAGGGCAATATTGCCACTGAAAAATTCAATTTTCAATGTTTTTGTTACGCCGTGCTGATGAGTCCACAATAATGGCAAAACTGCAGTCCACGGCTACTTAAAATATAATTTATTTATTTATTGTCTCAAACTAACTAAAAATATTGAGAATCAAGATTTCGTCGCATCAATCGCTCATTTTCCTTCTTCAAT
>JAQGAK010005577.1:0-10014 GCA_034696945.1 Lipothrix lubbocki | reverse complement strand
ACGGCGAACAATGCAGTGATATCATGAGGCGTACGTCGATTCGACGTCGCCCCACCAATTTCTGCTGACTGGGACTGTTACAACATTCTCTGATTTCGCCACACGACCCTATATCGTACGTGACATTTATTGGCAAAGCAAATAAGCTGGAGAAAGCAAAGGCCAGGGCATCTCTCCCTTCAAGCAGAAATTCTATGCATGCCATCATCGAACCCGTTTTATCTATATCTACTTATTCATAAGGATATTTAAGAGTTATACATTTGCTTTAGACTATACATACATACCAAATTGCATTAAAGGTTATACACACTTGATAAAATTGCATGGAACAATGTGGAAGCTTTCTATTTCTAGCTTTACTGATTGTGGCGTTACCAACTACCCTAAACATACGCAACTAATGATAATATTATTAATTATGCACTGAACCAATCTCACCTACAATCGCACTAAACCTCTGCGTTTATTCTCACAAGGGGGCTCGAATATATTGCTGGTGATTTACATTTGTAAGAATCAGCCGTGCTCCTACGAATTTAATATTTTAACTAATAGCACTTCCACCACTTTTCCCATTCTTGGTATGAATCATGATCTTCTCTGTCTGTTACTAAAGTTTGACATAATACCTGGGACTAATTCTAGTAGAAGGGTTTGGAATGCAAAATAATATATAGAGCTTAAATTCCAGTAGGATTAAGATAAATTCAAAGAAAAAGAAATTTAGAAAAACAAAATAAATATAAAATACGGTCCCGTTTAAATACAAGGGATGAGAATTGGAATATTACTTTAAGCTTTTCAAGCACAAGCATTTGCGGGGGTCTCGAAAAATATATTTAATTTACGTTAACAAAGTACTTTCTACTTCTAGGTACTCCTAATTTCTTGATCTGGCTTTCACTTTGATCAGAGGGTGTTTCTCAACCCTTTGTTTCCTAAGCCACCTACGCCGACCAGCCTTATAGTCTTACAACATTAAAAACCTCAAATAGTATCTAGTTACCATTTGAGGACTGATGCACGGACTTGTTGGGAGAGCGGAACTAACTTTCATGTATGAAGGAAGAAGACTGCCGATACTAGAAATAAAGTATTTATGAATAATCAAATAAAATTTCATGGTACAGTTGTCACAACCCTTTTCATTTTCCTGGTCCATTAATAGTTACGTGTGCTTCAACAGCTGGTGAGTTGATTCTCTTTCAATACAGCACAACCTTTTCGTTTATGTAAAACATCTAAGAGCCAGTTAAAAAAGTATTGCAAATTTATGGATTTTCAAAATACATTACGACAGGTTTATATTAGATTTTGAATTCAATCAGATTTGAAAATCTAATCAGTGCACCGGTAGGCTAATCTCATCATGTTGCAAACCCCACATATGCTACATCGTAACCATTTCCTCATAATAGTATCGATGTGTGTAAAAGCCATCGGGGCTTGTCCTGCATTGAATATGAAACCTTAATCCTTCATTCATATTCTCTGGCGCTTCAAAATATTGACGTAGACAAGGTTTGTTTTATTGCGTTGGCTGAGGTTTGTTAGGGGCATTAGACCAATTTAAACCGAAATCAAAAGGATTAGCGCCTCAAGGATTAAGTCATCATATGGCAAAATTAAAATAAACATAACATTCAGCGAATTAGTCTTCGCTTGCAATTTTGCATAGTTACATACAGCACATGCTGGAAAACCCTTAGGATCCTAGTTCCTGTCCAAATGTTTACCTGTATAATATCAAAATGGTGATGACATGCATTAATGACATGAAATAATTTCCTGATGGAAGGAAACGGTACATCCCAGTGATTCAACTTCCACCCACGGTCTTAGTTTGGAAAAGACCAAGTTGGAAAGTATTTGCTTAATGGATATACAGCTGATACCGAAATGGATTATAATTATTATCGAAATAGCTGATATCTGTCAAGACTATGATGAATAATTCTATGCTTTTAGAACAACACCAATACCATCCTTACTAGTATCGACTACCCTCTGTACCGCTTTTTGGATTCGCTGATTAACGTAATAAAGAATGAAACTCTGTATTTGTAGATTATATGTATTTTCGCAGAACTCGCACTACTCCATTCAGTCCTTTCTTCGGCATGAACCAGCGAGGCAAACTTTCCTTTGATGTATACTAAATACAAAAAGGTTCTAAGATATATAAGTGCTACAGTATTAAGTCTGTCGTTATAAAAATTAATAACAGAATGTATCTTATCAAACTTTTTCACCTCCAATTATCTATTTCTAAACCATATTAAGAGGTTGATACCCAATGATAATGAAAGTGCAGGGAAGACAACGGCACAATATAAACCTGTAGGTAAGAATACTAAAATTTCAAACACGATCAAGTGATTTGTTTGAAAAGTCGAATTTGTACTGATTAGTTGTCGCTAGAGTGAAGAATGTATAGTTTGCTGTATATGTATGATGTAACTTGATTTCCAACTGGTTTGGTTACTTTTATCATTTCAACATTATATAATAATTACAAGCTACACATAATTATATTACAGTAATTACACATTCAGCACATCTATCACGTACGATATCCATACATTCTTGCATATCTAACCCATTTATTCACATTCTATATAGTAATCTGGCACTAACATCTTGTGAAATGTATTTATCAGGACAAAATTGCCACCTTGCTTTAGGCAAGGATGGGATGTAATTAAAACTTGACTAGGGAGACCAACATCAAAACTTTAATGCGATTAAAGACAACGTGCTCATGATATTTTCGTTACCTTTGTGTGGGGATCTATTTTATTCAAGTTCTTGTTGCATTTACTACAGATACATTTTGATGCAAGATACTTGACAACCTAGGTGTTATACAGGAAGCTTCAGCTTACGATTCTACTGACGCTTCTCACATTCAACTAATTTTCTTTACATGCTTACCTTACTTATTACCTTATTAATTTTTAACGAGTACCATAAATAGAAATCTATACATAATGCTTTTAAAATTCCCCTACAGTCAATATCTTTAATAATACCTTTACCAAATTTATAGCATTATTCCGTGTATATAGGTAACCGCAAAAGTCTCGGCTTATATGCCGTTTTTATTACACTTGCAACAGATAGATGCATTTAGTTCTATACTCGTCCTACAATGACTCCAATCCGATTCTTGAATTTGGCAAAGCATTTCCAATTTAGATTTGCAAACTAGAAAAACGCTGATGGTAGATGTATGCATAATTAAGGATTCGTTACTACTCAAACCTCCCTACCGACATAATAACACAGCTGATTATAACTCCTTTGAATTCATCGCGTACCTGACCAAGTATGTATGGTTTTTGATCAGGAAAATAGATTTTATTTGACTGAGTGATTGAACGTTTCTGCTGTTTTCCACATCAAAAAATTTTTGTGGATGTATTGCACTGTTCTACCTTGGAGTTCCTCGCTTTTCGTTTTCCAATACATATATTGGAATTCACAACCTGGTGAACAGAAACATTTTATGTAGCACAGAGGGATTGCTATATGCAGTTCAACAATGAAACGTACGATCTTCCAATATGTCTCTATACTTTCTAAAGTGAAATGCAAAACTCTGGAGTCACATTTAATTTCACGATTTCAACTCATGACTATGCATACACCAAGTTGTGGGGAAACATCAAAGACTTTCTGATTCGACGGATTTGTGGGAATTACAGCAACGTTGTATACAAGACGATATGTATATGAGTGAATGTATTCAATCGAATCCGGTTTATCTGGTGGCACAAGTTTACATTTAGGCATGCACGTACATACCTACCTGTGAGTTACAGGTTTGTATGGTTTTCCAACTCAATTCTTTTTGTGACTGATGCATGTACAGTAAAATTAAAGTACACTACAAACAAAACAAACATTTACGTACCTATTTTGTACAGCTGACATTGAAAGAAATTTTAGATGGTGGGGTTGAGGGATATCCAGCGTTGGTTTTCAATACTTGGGCTCGCGGCTTTGTGGTGGGAAGAAAGATTAGTACAGTTTCAATTCGTTGAGGGAGGATGTTGGAAATTGTTTTCGAGTTGGACAGTTTGTAGAAGTTCAGTTTCTTACCTATCAATACCTCACAGGAATAATTGTTTCCGTATTACATTGCCTCAAGAGATGCAATGTGACAATGTAAGAGTACGTGGGAAGACCTGTTCGCGTACTACAAGGAAAATGTTGTCGTAGCTGAGAAGTTGTTCCCAGAGCTCAGATACTTATTGCCACAATCAAATTTCTCTTTAGGTATCGCGCTGACGCTGGCTGATCATTTTCTTGGAAACAAATTTGAGGTTTAAATCGACACACGTATGCACATTTAACTGAGACAAGGTGTGCTTCTTGAAATAAATAAAAAGGCTAAAGCATACAGAACAATTATATTTGAGACAAAATTAAAGACAACACAACTGATTTATGTATGACTGTTCCGAATTGTTCTTCAAGACATATTTATAAAGTTGTTTGTAATTATTGTATGTCTGCACCTAATTCTAAAAACTTACCTTTTCCATTTGCTCGGTGAAGACGTCTCACCGTCACTAGTTCAATTTACCAATCTTAAGTGTATCCGTCCGATAACATCAGTGGTATTACTAAACTCAGAATGTGTACGTCTTCGGACAGGCCTCAGACTGAGAATTGTGAAAATGCCTGAATTTCTTGGAAATTTCTAACTTCAGCAACACGGCTAATGTCTAACAAAACAGCCTAAAGATGCATTACTGTGTAACAAAGAAGAAGCCGACACGTGACACAAAAGAAGTGTAAAATGAAAAGATTGAGGAGTGAAGGGAACTTTGACGTTGACTCGACAGATTTGATACCACAAAGACCAGGTTACTGTGTAGAGGGACTGCTTCAGGAACTAGTAGAATCAGCCAGCGCTCAGCAGCAACTGCCCTGGTTTCAGACCCGGGTTGTCTCTTAACATGGAATAGAGCGGTGCAGGATTCATGGTGAAACTCAAATAATTCTGTTCCAGGATCCTGCTCGTACTATAGTATAACGGGGAGGAATATGACAGCGTCCTTATTCCACACTGAGTGTTCTACATGCATTCTTGTCTGTGCCCCAACCAAAATGATGCTCCATTAAAAAACCATAAATGCAGGATAATAAAGTTCTCACTACCAATATTAAAAAAGTCACGTATGTATATACATAGCTTCCTGAAACACAATAATGATTGAATTTGAAAAATTTATGTAAAAAATATATGTACTACGTATACCTACGCTACATAGTATGACAATAAGTATGTAAAAACGTTCAGCCCGAGTGCAACTAAAATGAATTTAATTCCTGTATTTAGCCCTGAAGATTATTACTGCGTATAGTAATCGAACACTTGGCAATAAACTAAAATCGTTACTAAAAACCATGTATTACAATACAATTAAATATGATTTATTTTTAATCATTTCGGCAATTACTTAGGAGGAATCCTGGGGCACATTGGGAACGTCCGTATTGATAAGGAAACAGTAAAGCTAAGTCATTCAAAGGAAATAATCGAATCTTCAGAGTTTTTACGACTTTGTATCAAATCCTCAAGCAGCTTGTGTATATGAATTATGGCGTTACAATTTTCTACGTGGCTATCTCGTTTCTGCAGAACCGTTAAGCTTCAGTGGGTTCAAATCATGGGAAAATGAGGATGTCAACTGTGTACAGGCCGACCGTAATGGTAAAACTAAGAAACTTTTGATGCGGTTCCCCGTTGGAATTTAGTGCCTCACTGGACATAAGTAAAAATCCGGTGGAAGGAGTAGTCATACAGGCAATCAATTCCTTGGGAGAAAACAACACTTCAGAGGATTATACTAAACTGTTGAGGGATAGAACATTTATCTCTTTTTCTTCTTTCCAGGGACCCAGAGATATATTTGAAGGAATCCGTGCTTTTTGTTTATTGGTTAAATTTTTGCAAACAACAAACAACGGAATGAAATGTACCTACTTTAGAATACCATAACTTGAAATTGGCTCCACTCGAGCAGAAAAAACATTTAGTTCGCAAAAAATTTCAGTATTCAATTTCCTGTTGTTAGTGACAATGTTAATACTAATACCCTCCACTCCGTTGGCTCCACTTCAACTTGAACATACGACTCAGGAAACAATAAACTTAAACTTCCTCATTTGAATAGCAGAACTTACAACTCAGGAACTTATAAAACATTTTTGGCCTGTTGCCTTTGAACATTCAAATATCCCAAGCTTAAGTTTCCCCATACGATTAATCGAAATTAAAGTGATTTTCTTTATAAAAACAACAAGAGAATATTGCTGGACAAGAATCTGCTCCCTTTCAAACCCAGTATTATATTTACAGAGTGAGTTCAATCAATTAGTAAAAGTTTGAGAGGCCAATTCCAGAGAATTCCATGGTTCAAGGTCTTCTTAACATAATGCGATGCCAGTTTTCGAGTGCTCAAGACAATGCGCGGTTGTTCAAACCAATTGAAGATGTAAGGATGTCTTGTCTGGGTAATAAGGATGGGGAACTGAAGATATAAGTAAACAGAGAGCGAGTATAAACCGAAAGGATTTCAATTTAGGACAACAAATAGTAATGACATAAAGGAAACAAGTATCACAATGTTTTTGTATAAAGGAGACATTTAAAATAACTGGTGAAAATCAGGTAAATAAACTATGAAGGGAATGCTGATAGGAATTTTCCCCAACAAATGAATTTGAGCAAAATCTAAATGTAAATGATTCCCTAAGGAGACAGTTGATGTTGTGATAGAATTCATTTGCAAAAATTTATGAATGAAAATGTCACCCCGTACTTCTTGTGTAATATGCCAAGACCTCACATTTGAGCGGACATAACAACATGTCAACTATTCAGTTTATCATGTTATCTACGTTCTAGTTTTTATTTACTTTTTCCCGTTCGTTTATATCCGTAATATTTTCTATATTTTTTTTTCAGCAACTCCATATAAAATAAAGAAAGAGGTGCACAAAATTTCTCTCTACACCGTACACAGGTATTTTAACTACACAATCGTATCGTATAACATTAACATAGTTACGCTGCTACAACTTTAACTTCGCCGTCAAACTCGAACACATTCACCCGAATAAACGCACCCACGATCAAATTCAACATTATTTATAACATCATATAACATGTCTAATACAATATAGGTACTTGCGCGTTTTTACTGCATTCATATTCTCGTCGTGAAGTTTCATTCACAGCAAAATAGCAACAACAGTAGCAACAATTAAGAATAGACCAGTCAACACGAGGCCAATTTCCGCAGATCTAATTTTTTTTTCATAAAATATCTGTTGATTTATTGTCAACGACACTAGCACAAAAAGTCATATTTTCACCACACAGTATTAAAGTGATTAGATCGATTCTTTATTCTTTATACTTTTTTTACAATTATTATGGGCACCTTCTCAGAAATATTTAAAAAATTCGTAAACAGACCAGCAGATAGCAGTAGAGGGCATTTGATAAAAGACACGGGCTGACATGCCCTGGAAGTAACCCCGGATCCCGCCCAGGCGATATACAGTTCGGAAGGCATTGGGCAACCCTCTGATATGAGGTTGACCCGTCGATGTCACCGCACCCGCTTCCTGGGTATTGAGCAGAGTCTTGCACACATCCAAAGGGGTTGTAATTGAGGCGGCGACAGCTCCAGCTAAGGCGCCCGAGATCACATGAGCCTTAGGATTGTACCGTCGCTCAGGATTTGTCAAATCTTGCATGAATTCATAAATCATAAAATGAATGCTTTGGAAGGGAACATTCATAGTTAGTTGAGTCATGTAAGAACGGTAAAAGGCTCGGATTCCTTCTGCCCGGTAAATCTTCCATATACAATCCCGGCATGACTTATACGGACTGTTGTACATCTGCATGCGTTGCTTTACCACTGAAAGTAAACAAACAAGACCAATTAACAAAACTCATTTCGGTGCAAATCCAGGCGTATGGTGAAACATCCCCATCATCAACATATGCAGTATCCATCCATCAGCAAGACAAGAATGTACCGCGTACCATTAAAAAGGCATATTATTATAGCAACGTTGCCCTGACGTAGTCAAGATTTCTCCTACTCTCGAGTGTGCAAGTGTGCATGGATGTATGTATGTATAAAATGATAAACAATAAAGCCCGACTGACTCACTGTTAAGACTTTCTCAATTTACATTAAAACTGTGTGCTTCGGGGCGACTTGTAGGAATGATTTCGGTATGGTAGATCCACGAAAGTAGGAGTATTGCTATTTAAGCAGATCAGAGAGAGGTGGAGTTCTGGCTGTTTGTTCACAAAGTCAGTTCAATGTCTACAAAATATGGGTTACAAAATTGCCTTGCAACATTTCATATTCATGTATCATACGATTTGAATCTTATATATCATTTATGGTACGAATTGATTTGAAGGAATTCCGCTATCTTCTACTACTAAATTTTGATCGTGATAGTACCGAAGGTGATGGGCTTGCTGGGGTGCATACAAATAAACTTCCCTGAAATGTACACGTCATAACTTATATAGACGAATAAGGTGATTCCCTATTGTTCAAGTACAGTGTACATGCTATTTGTAGCTATTATTATTCGTACCGCAGGTAATTCAGGTAAAGCGTAATTTGTAGATATTCAGTATGGGCTCACATAATCAGATTTCAGCAGATACACTGCAGTTGGATGCATTATAGTGCTGACTGACAATAGACTTGAGCAGAACAACGCATAGATTAAAAGGCTCGTATCTTTTCTCCTTATTGTTGCACAATAAAACAATCGCTTTCATTTTACCTGAACTCCCCGTTAAAACGGACTCAAGCTTGTGTATCCTTCTTTCACCACACATTTCTTTTCTGAGAGTATGACTACTATATTCATAATAGGTATTATCTTACCCCTTTCTATCCAGCGGCGAAGCCGCAGGTTATGTTTTCGCACCTTGTAATTAACTTATTCCAGGACTTACATACTTAATTATCATCATTACACACGTTAATAATGGCATTGAATTGATTACACCTACTTAAGTAAAATGTTGATGACAGGGAAGAAGATCCTTTCATAAAAGGGAGTCATGAAATTTTTTTTTATAAGTGAAAGTACTGGGAGCAATGTCCGAATCTACTATCCATACAGAATCTACTCTACTAATAATAATCTCATCTGCCACACGATCACACAACACGACTTTTCCATTCCCAAATGCAAAATTCCTAAGCCAAAGCCTACAAAATTCACTATTAGGCCCATTAGTTTCCAACAGCGTACAACCTACTTTGATTTCCAGGCAGGTATTATGAAGAAATTAATATTAAGTGCATAGGTGGATAACAATCTGGGCTTACAAAATCGTTATAATGGGACATATGGGCGGGTGGTGACGCAAGATTGACAATTTGAAATAAATAGGAAATATCAGAGCTCACAAGGAAGAGAATCACAATGTACAGGGACTGAAAATGGAATGATGCCATACACCGATTTTACTGAATTATAAAGGGTAATTCTGGACAAAAGTGTCACATTAAAAATAAACTAGCTACCTACCTACCTACCTAATCTACTGATTCAACAATGCTTTCATCCATATTGTTTTAGTCGTATTATTCCATGTGTGTGCTATATCAGCTTAAATCACAAAGCCTCAACAGCCTGAAGGATACATCCAATTAAATCCCTTTCCAGGTGTAATAAGGCTTCTTCTTCTAACCTTCCGTACAAATTCTCTATTTGAGATTTTATCAAAGTTCCCTACGACCTTTCATCATCAACAAACAAACAAACAAAGCTCATAATTCTGGTGCCACTTCAAGTTTACTCTCACAACAAAGATGTTTGTAGTATATCAGAACAAAAGCAACGCTGAAATTTAGTTATTAATTAACAGAGCTGTTCAAAATACTTTTTCTCAAAATACAAATTACAAAATACAAAATACATTTTGAAAAACTCAAAATACAA
>JAQGAK010005576.1:0-10018 GCA_034696945.1 Lipothrix lubbocki | reverse complement strand
ACCTATACTTCTCATATAGATACTTAAACATACCTATACTTCTCATATAGATACTTAAACATACCTATACTTCTCATGTAGATACTTAAACATACCTATACTTCTCATTCAGATACTTAAACATTACCTTTACATATAGATACTTAAACATACCTATACTTCTCACATAGATACTTAAACATTACCTTTACATATAGATACTTACATATTCATTTCTCATATAGATACTTAAACATACGTATTTCATTTATAAGAATCAAAAAATATACGAACAGAATTTAAATTTAGTAGTTTTAAGACAGTGGAATCTAGTTTTCATGTAAACTTGTATCTCTTTCCCACAACTTTTATTCTATTCCACAGTTTATTATACCCACACATAAATTTTATTGTTATTCACCCCATAAACAAATTCAGAATACTGTATTGTGCATTCTGCTCTAATTTAAACAATACGGAAGCTCACAGCCTCACAGTCTCACAGCAGCAGCTTTTGCAAAAGTATTCCCCAAAAATAGTTTTGCAATTCTGTTATCTTCGCAAAGATCCCAACGCCTCCTGGAAATCTTTCTCAACTCAGCAAAGACTCCAGTGGTGTGGAATTGTCTAAAAAATCCCATAAAAACCATGGGATAAAGAATAATTCCAGCTGGGATTTCTATCACATTTTTACGGTTATTTTATTCCCGCTGCTGTTACTTTTCCCATAGTAGTAGCAGGGCCTCAAAATAACAGGAAAGCAGAGATATAGGGCAGCTAATATGTATAGCTTATTTTATAAAGTTTTTGCTCCTCTCGGCTCAAACAGATATGAGGAAATAAAAATAATCTTGAGGATTCTTCAAAATGACAGCAAATACAGTAAAGCAAATTTGTATTTCATACATATTCGGAATCTTCTACGATATAAAATTCCCGTTTTATTTTTATTTTGTTTCGGGGCTAACAACGTTTATCATTTTTACTCGTAGATCTGTTACTTTTGTGTTACTCTTCGGCGAAAAATCCTAATGTACCAATATACCAAAGTTCTATATCCTTTCAGTACAGAGATTGGTGCTTTACGATACTTCGCCGACTTGCAATATGTCCGCCATTTGTTTTTAAAATTGTAATAATATTATATTTTAATTTAGTAAATAATTAATTATCCAATTTAAGAATAAAATACAAACTTACCAATTCTTCATCATTAAGCGTGGCTCGAGGGACTGCAGAAGTCAGACCAGCTTGACGTTTAGTTGCAGCCATAGTCTGAAAAATCGAGAGATGAGTATAAGGATAGATAATGGAGGGTTACGCCAGACAGATACGGACACAACAACAGAATATTTACATAAAACTGATTAAATTTTTCAATCAAATCATAATATTACTATGTGTTGGAAAAGGAGATTGCAAAAAACGTTGCAAAAACCAAAAAGGTCAAAAATACACTGACAAAACGTAAACAAAATTATATATTTCTTTTAAAAAAAAGTTCTTCAAAATCGATAGAACAATTTAGTAAAATGCCGGCATTCACAACTGAAAAATCGTATAAGTATAATTTATGGAAGATTTAAGGATTAGCACTCGCAATTTCTTCATATAATTTCAATATATGTCTATAAGTATATAATAGAGCAAATTAATAGAGAGAGAGAGCGAGAGAGGTTAATAAATTAAATATTTTGGAGTGGTGATGGTGAAGTCACATGTAACAATCAATTAGGTAAATTAGGCTGTGGCGGTAAATTTGCACAGATGATGACAATACATAATAATAATTAAGTGTGGTAAAAATTGCAGATTGCAAAAAACACACAGACAGAGCAGATGACATGACCAGAGATAATAATAATAATAACAACAATAATAATAATAGAGAGGTTCACATTGCAATTACACGATTGAGTACAATATCAATACTACAGGAATAAATATTTTAAAAATTATTTGATAAAGCATATAGTACAAAGTTGAAAAATTACATATCTAAATCAAATTAGATGAATTGCGGTACATATAATTACGTAATAAAAGGGTTACTTTTTATCATTTCCAGACAATACAAAATTTAAATAATTAGATACAAGTATAAGGCAGTTATTCATAATCATTGACAAAAGGGTGAAGGACATCACAAGAAGACATCAGCATAGAGAGAAGCAAATTCTGAAGTGATAGAATTTGGAAATTGCCGTGAAGTATATCGTTCAAAACTAAGAATAATAATTAAACGTTAGCGTCTTTTATGTGTGAAGTATCAGACAACGTAATAGACAGAGAGAGAGAGGTGAGTTAATAGAATTTATGACAAGTAATTTCATAATTCCGAACTCTTTCCTATATAATTTTAAGTAATTATCTATAGTCTATGTATAGTTACAACAGGTCTACTATACGTCAAAAAACCACAAAAAAGGTTACAAAATTCCATAGTCTTCATATATTTTTTAATATTAAAGACTTTCTTTTCTATAGAAAACTATAGATAGTTTCTATTCAAAGAGTTGTAATTATCTCAAAATATTTCAAACTCTTTTTTTTAAAAATACTACGATTATTATATACGGAGGGACTATATATTTAATAATTAAATAATAATAATTATTATTATTCAACTACATCCGATGTGTGTGTATATAGCTTTATAGCCTAAAATCTAATCAAATGGTCAAAAATTAATTTCCCCAGACTATGTTGTATATATAGTTTAGTGTTCTAAACAAAATATGAAAAATGTCCAAAAAATGTCTGTAATTGGTGAGAAGAGGAAAAAAAAACATTCAAAAAAGTTATTGTATAAGTATAATTAATAAGAGAGGAGTACGTTTACAAGTAAATATATATTGATGATTTTTGAGCGAAAAATAAAGAAAAAGGTGAGAGCGAATGTGTAAGTAGGTATAAATATAGAAAAATTGATGTGTTCAACAATTAAAAAAAAAATACATAAGAGTGATATAGTTTATAGATATATATATATATAGCAACCATACATAATAATATTGTGGAATTTTTGAAAAATTAACAGAGAAACGGAACAAACCCCCCAAAGAAAAGAAATCACAGCGTCATTTTTTGTGAAAAAATTAGTGTTCCGTGGCACTTCACATGAGTCTATGCTCTGCTCATCAACCGATGGATCCTGTTGATACTCCAAACAATTTCATATTGATAGTTTGTACTCAAGGACAGCAACATGAAATAGATTGTTTTTTTAAAGATATATAGAATGTATATATAGTACGATAAACAAAGATCTATTACAGTACAAATAGCAAAGTAATAAGATTATACAACAGATATAAGTATAGTAATTGTGAAGAAGACACGTTCACTCTACTAAATCCTGTATATTTATATCTCATCTGTTCAAATACTCTAAGACCTTTCCAAATTCACAATCAATCGTGTGTCCTAATGTATTATATATACAGAACGTACAAGAAAGAAACTTAAAACGAAAAACAGTTAAGAGATTACATATAGATATAGATACTGATCAAGTCGGACGGTACATGACAAAATAGACAACACAAACAGGATAATAATAGTAATTGTAAAGAGATCAACATATAGATATAGATACAACTTCAGTATATTTATAATGCGTCAAGCTATACTTAATTTAGATCTATTGACCATTATGGTTAGTGTTTGGACTTGGTACAGTGGTCTAGTAAAATCATGTTTGGTACGGTGACCAGTAAAAACAATGTTTGGTACAGTGACCAGTAAAACGTGTGGTAGTACAGGATCCTGTAAGATGTGTATGGTACAGAACCCAGTGAAATAGTGTTCGGTTCAGGCCCCGGTAAAATATTTTTTGTTAAAGTGATCAGTAAAGCTGTGGTGAGCGTAAAATCGTATGGATGGTCAGTACAAGTACAGGGACCAGTAAAATAATGTTATTTCGATGTTTCAAATCAATTCCAATAAGTGATCAGTAAAACCATGTTAGGTAGGTAAGTGATAGAAAATAGGTAAAAGGTGAAGGTTATTAGTGTTTAGTAAGTTGTGATTAGTTAAATCGTGTTTGTTACGATGCGATGTGATCAGTAATACAGTGTTTGGTTGATCAGTAAACAACCTCCAGTACAGTGACTATATAGTTGAACAATTCATGGCACAAAACTAAAAGTGATATAACTATAGGTATAGTTGTACACTATAAGTATAAAATTTAAGTATGTTGGGTATGCATGTTCACAAATTGATTGATTGACTTCAAATCTTAAGTATGTCACAATAGTTCGAAAAACATTTAAAAACTTAAGATTAAAATATATTGTAATTTAAAACAAAATTATTGGAAGTGTTTGTAACTAAAGGACAAAATCATTTGAATTGTGTGTAACTAAAATCAATCGAAATGTAAGTATTTAAACCGTAAAATCATATGAATTGTTTGGAATTAAAACTAATCACCCATAATGTTTTTTAAATGAAACATAAATTATAAAAATATACACAAAGTAAATATTGTCAAGTGTGATTAGACGAGTACACAAGTGTTTACATGTCGTTATCGAACGATTAGCAGCGTATAACTTGTATTGTAAGTAAGACAGTCGCATTTATGTAGTGCAATGCAGGATGAGTTGTTTGTTTATAGCAAAATGGGCTTGAAAGTACACAAACGTTAAAAACAGTCATGTAGGACGCTTATTAGAACATTGAGCTGAAAAGGCTTACATATTTAAGATCGGAATGTAAAATTATTTTAAATGTTGAAAGCTTGAAAATTCAAATATGTGAAACAGTCATGGTATATAGGCTTTACATTCGAAAAAACAGCAAAGTGAAAGGCTTTAAAATGGAATTGTCAAAATTGTTGCTGTCGGTGACTTGAAAATCGGTCTGTAAAAATAGTTCTGTGGGCTTCATAAAGGTATAAATTCATACAGTAATAATGAAGGAGGCATTATATAAGATTAGATAGAATCATGACAAGTTGATTCAGAGTTGGAAAAGTAGATGGAGGAATGCAGACAGCCACGCTTTCATTTGAAACTTATTCTATAAGTATATAGTGAAAGAGATGGAAAGTTAAAATGTATATATTTCAAGTCAAAGAACGACATATCAATATTGTGTGTACGTATAAAGACAACAATAAGAACAAGAAGATAGAAGGAGGAAGAAGAAGAAGAAGACCTGATTCTCAGTAGACACAAAAAGTATTGAAAATATTCTTATATATATGCAGAAACGGAAACAAAAATGAATGGACGAGTACAGTAACAAATATATGAAAACAAGAAAACGAATACAAAGTCAAAAAAGTTGTATAGTGAAATAAGTAAATAGATGATGAAGACTGATAGGAGAAAGTACCTTGAGAACCTGGGAAGAGGGCACACCCAAGTAGTAGCAAGATTGAAAGAAAGATTCACAAAACGTCATTAGTTAGATAATTTTCCCTATATAACTTCCATATACTCATTTCCTTATCCATTTTAGTATCAGGAACAATAATGTATCTCAAACTGGCATAAAGTCTTTCTTTTGAGGACAACAAGAGAAAACTGTTTTGAAAAGGCTTCCTATTAAAAAACTCTACGATATCAGTTCTACAGGACACTCAAGACAAACATTTTGAAAAATGTACAGACTGAAGGAAGAACCGTTGGGATGATTGATGGTCATCCCACAGCTTTTTACTCGTGTATAGTGAAAAGATTCGTGAATGAAGAAAGTGTTTTACAAAAACGAATATTATCATATACGTAAAGAAATATTTTAGAGTTTCATCAATTTTACACTGAACATCGAAGATTCATCAATCTACACTGAACACTGAAAATATATTCTTAAACGGTTTCTAACAATGAGAACAGCAACAACAACTGACCAAAGGGAAGATGACAATTAAGGCATTTCATTTAATTATCACAGTTACGAAGACATAAGGCTTTCAGAAAAATGAACTGCGACAGAGAATAAATTAAGTACAGAATTACATATATACGTGATTTTAACATAAATATTTTCATTAAAGGATTTTTACACATATTGGTCATAAAAAGGATTTTTGTATTGAATTCTGTATACATAAAAAGAATTTTCTAAATAGTTCCTCATATAAAGGAATATGTATGTATTGTAACATGAAGGATTTTGGTACATAAAAATATCATTTGAGGAAAGCTATAGAGAATCGCGACGATTAAAAGGAGGGAATTCCGCTTCAAAAAAAGGAATCTAAACCGGCGAATCAATTTCACATACAACAAAGTCTCCCTGGCAAGTCCTCAATGTTAAAAAGAGCCCATGTCACAATAGAGAGAGTCTTTTGAATTATGACTGACGTGGCGAAAAAGTTGGAAAGAACTCCGCTTTTGCATAATAGAGGCACCGGGGTAGACATTGAAAGAGAGAGAGAGAGAGAAAAAGACTTTGGGCCCTCCTTAACATGAAAACTCGTTTTAGTATAGAGCTTTCTCATAAAGAAACTTATTCTCGTTGATGACTCCACATAAGTTACAAAGCTACTATAGACTGTGCATATTATAGAAAATATGCACGCTCATAGTTTCGAGTCTCTCTAAAACGTCGGAGGGAAATCATGAAAGAAAACAGAGAAGACTTTATGCACACAAAAGCAAAGGGGCTGACAAGTCACACTTACCAATTCAGAGACTAATGGGATAGACTTCCTCCTGGGTCGAATATCAGGCATACTATCAATAGTGGAGTAGAATGGATTGTCACCCGGATGACTGAAAATCATAAAAAAGTTAACATTCTTTACTTTTCACCTATGAATATATGTGTAGTCAATATACATATGTATGCTCACTATACTTAATTTTACATGTATACTTAAGTATAAGTATATACTTTACATAGATACTTAAGTATCTATATATAGTACCTACACTTAACTCTAGTTTACATATCGTCGGCGAAGTATCAAAAAGTACCAATTTCAATGTTGAAGGGATAGAAATTGGTACTTTGGGATCCTTCGTCGACGATATGTATAACTATAGTACCTACACTCAATTTTACATGCACATGTATTGGCCAGAAGTACCCTGCACTTAGTATTCATAAACCCTGCCGTGCATACGAATTTCACTAAAAATAAAAGTCAGAAAAGAGTAAAAAATAATATGAACATAAGAAAACATCAATCCAGTCCCCATTTACTTTTCCTCCATTGCATTGCAATCTTCCTACTACTATATGCTTCGTTCCGTCTGGGAGAATTTAATTTACACTCATGTGTGCCTTGCAGGATGAAATGTAAATTTCAACGACACTCGAGAAAATCCGCAGGTTGTTGCGAAAATGCAATCTAAACTTGAGAACCTGTGACCAGTGATGCGATAAATTTGAATGTGTGCCTAAATAAAGAGAAACCTGAACCTACGGTACTTCCCTGTTGTGTATGACGGAATTGCACAAGGGCTTGCTGTGTATTACCCTTGTTCATCTCTCTAGCGTGAAATGGAACCAAATCGAAAGGAAATTGAGCCTGTTAAATAAAATCTGGAAATGAGACCGTAAATAAATTGAAATCCGGAATCAATTTGAATTCATTTCAGAGTCGGAACTCCCTATACTCTATACAACAACAAATAAACTTCTATGACATCCCAAGCTTTTACAACAAAATTCATTTAATGTGATTCTTTAGTTCTAACAATAAAATTAGATTGCCTCCAGTCCTTCGCTGAACAAACAACTTGAGACACCTCTCAGATCTATAGGATTGTGATGGAGGATTGAAGTGTTAAATTAAGCTAATATTTCACGGTATGAATCGTAGTTCTTATAGATATGCATACTGGAAATTAGAAAATTGAACCGTAGAAAGTAAATTATTTACCAAAGTGATCGTTCAACCTTTGTAATTATTTATGTCTGGAGGCGAAATTCCCTGGAAATTATAACTTTTCAATGTTCGTTTCATCGGATTGAGCAATAATAACATGTCTCGCCTGCACTACTAGTACATGTTTGTATTATGACGTAAGTGTATGTAATGTATCGTATATCACGTATCTGCGGATTCTGCATGTTCTCACGTAATTCACAAAGAGCATTATCTGAGTATTATATATGGACACTTAATACATTTGAAGATACTAAAAGTATGACGTATCTATGTGTTCATCCACAAATGAATGAACAACATTTTTCTTGTGATAATATCCAGTGAAATATTTATTTATATCTTGAATGTAAAATGTGTAAATAAGCTTGAATGTCTAATTCTATTTCTTACATTATCGCTATTTTTAACTGATAATCGTGCAATAACCTACTTACCTGAAGTTACCTCCAAGAGGTTTCTTTGTATTTATTCTTAGGCGATAAGCCGCCCAATCACTCATTTGTATTTTATTTATTTACTAATATTCCGTCCAGGAATATTTCCTCACTCCACAACAACAGAGCCTTACAACCTCTCGACAGAGAAACATCTCTCTCCCAATCGGTACACTCCAACCATTTTATTCTCATTTTGTGTCTTTAAGGAGTTTTCATTAAAGTTAAATATTACGGAGAACTTGAGCATTTATAATTTCTACACTTTATTTCCGCATCGACTTCATCCCTATAATTATTACAGTCCCGTTCTTCTACAGAACATTCATTGGTCCTTCGAAGTTTGTGATAATCCAGTGTGTGTAGTCGACGGAAAGTATTGTTTGATTTATTGTGCGTCAAGCCGTTATTGTCTAACCATGGAAACATCCTGCCGTGTGACCCAACTCTTTCTTAGAGGCAAACTCACCTGTTTGTTGTCCCTAGTACGGAGAAGAGATCCACGGTCTGTTCATCGCATCACCGTTGACAGGTTTCTCAAGCAGCTATCAGAGCTCACCACCAAAGTCAGCAACAATTGCGAAACCCATCTCCAGTGTACTGATCCCGACCACATCTTTAAATCAAACATCCTGTACCAAGAAATCCGACATCTTCAGCAAGTTGTAGGCGATTTTTTGGAAGAATGCAAAAACGGTAATGAGTGCTGCGGTCCAGAATCCACACCCGTTTCCTACAACGATCCAGGCAGAAGTCCTGAACCCATTTGCGTCCCAGAAGTGGACAACAACGGGAAGCTGATCCTGCAAGAATCACTTCCAAAGAAGTCTGAACGGGAGTTGCCATCAACTCCGTTGGAAGACAAAACAAACAGAGAGATGGAATGTCTTACAAACAGTTCCGTCTCACTGTGCTCCGGCCTTCCAGATCTTCACTCCTCAACCCAGGGTTGCGAAGCAGTAGCAAGTTTGGCGGTCTAGGAATTTCCTGTTAAGCCAGGAGCCTCGAAATTCCTAACGGAAAGAAGAGAGAAAAGCAACGCAGGACTGACATTGCAAAAAACAGTTCTGCAGAAAGCTCAACGGGAGTTGCCAGTCCAAGAATCAACTCCGTTGACACCTAAACGAATGGAAGACTTGGGATGCATTCCCAGGCCAACTTGCCCCAGCCCCAAAGATCTTCACTCACATGCAGCAGTAGCAAGATCTGAGGCCGTGGAAGTCCGTTCCAAGGCAGGACTGACATTGCAAAAAACAGTTCTGCAGAAAGCTCAACGGGAGTTACCAGTCCAAGAATCAACTCCGTTGACACCTGAAAGAATGGAAGACTTGGGGTGCATTCCCAGGCCAACTTGCCCCAGCCCTCAAGATCTTCACTCACATGCAGCAGTAGCAAGATGTGAGGCTGTGGAAGGCCGTTCGAATGCGGAATCGACATCACAACAATCAGTTCCAGAAACACCTCAACGGGGGTTGCAATTCCAAGAATCAACTCCGTCAACGCCTGAAAGAGTGGACGACCTCGGATGCATTCCCAGGTCAACTTGCCCCAGTCCTCAAGATCTTCACTCACATGCAGCAGTAGCAAGATGTGGGGCTGTGGAAGTCCGTTCAAAGCAGAACACAACGCAATTTCCAACGGAAAAGTGCAAATCTACGCCGAAAACGGGGTTGACATCGCAAAGGTCATTCCCGTTAAAACCAACAACGAAGGGGCTCCTTGAAAGCCAAGCAGAGGGAGTTCCGTCAAA
>JAQGAK010005575.1:0-10019 GCA_034696945.1 Lipothrix lubbocki | reverse complement strand
AAAATAATGAATACAAAAATAAATACAAAATAATGAATACAAAAATAAATACAAAATAATGAATACAAAAATAAATACAAAATAATGAATACAAAAATAAATATAAAATATTGAATGCAAAACTAAATACAAAATAATGAATGCAAAACTAAATACAAAATAATGAATACAAAAATAAATACAAAATAATGAATGCAAAACTAATTACAAAATAATGAATGCAAAACTAAATACAAAATAATGAATACAAAAATAAATACGAAATAATGAATGAAAAATAAATACAAAATCATTCATACATGTACACAATGCATATAGTATTAATTAATATTTATTCTTATTTCGAAAACTGATTCCATATGATTGTATTATTATACTTTGGTTAATCCCTGCGTGCGATGGGAATTGCGTTGTTTTCATTTTTACATGAAAATATTGCTGGAATATATTTCCGATGGAGCTATTTAAATATATTATGTATTATTAATTTAACAAACTTAATATTTCATGTCATCAAGTATATAATTACATATATGTACGTATACATAAATATCAATCTGCATGTATCTTCTTGGCTAGCTGTTGTACTAAATATACATATATTATGTTCTATTGGTTCATAACAGAAAACGTAAATATGAAAATCTAAAATCCTATTTTATATTTTGTCTAAAAATTCCAAGAAGAATGAAAGTGTGCAAATGGAAGTTTACTTATATATGTAAAGCATGCCATATTTACATACCATACAACAGCGTATGTTACGATCAAAATTTTCCTCTGAACTTCAGATTTTCGGCTTTATTATATACGCAGTATGTGCAGTGGCGAGATGCACAATGTTAGAACGTAATAAATAATTGATCATATAATATAGTAAAATGTACTTAAAAAGGCGTGGAATGTGAATAAGTAAGTATATGTATATGAGAGAGAGATGAGAATCTGTATGTGTACAGCAGCTAAATCCCGTCGCTGCTTTAATTACCAACCAGAAAAGAAACCCCAACATATGACCCAAAACAAATTTTGAGGCTTGACTTTTGACTGCATTTGACAAGCTACAGAAGAACTCAAGAAAAACTCTTTAAAAAGACCTTAAAGTACATACAAACTCTAGAGATTTAGGGATAACGACATCCCTTATACATTGATATACATATCTGTATTATATGCATACGTGAAGATGTAGATATAGAATAGAGGTAATTACCCTTAAATGCATATGTCAATAAAAAAGGCTCGGGTGCAGGAATATGTATATAAGAGATGAAGGTATTTATACGTGTTGTTGTTTGGGCTTGGAAAAGAACACATAAGCAAGAAAGTCAGTGAACAGATTATAGTGTTCTAAAAAAATTGTGAGATATTAGAGGTTCCAAAAATGAAGGCGTCAATTAGTTTGTTCCTCTCTGTCTCTCTCTCTCTCTGTCGTTCCGTTTTCCCCTTGTTTTCTCTCATGTCATATTTTTGGATATTGAGCTGAGCTAAAAGTTACGGAAACAGAGGCAAAAAGAATCAACTTCCCCCGTGTTTGACATTTTTTTTTACATTTTCAACACAAACAAACATCCGCACTGGAGTAAATATATCGTCACCATTATGCCTTTTTTAAGATGAACCAAATTCTACTAAAAGCTCAAAGTCTTATTCTCTCATGAGGCAGCGGAGCAAAGGGAAGTCCAAATGAAGAAAAATCTTCCTCAACAGAGTATCTTTAATATTGTACGAATATTAACTATTAAGAATTCTCGAAGGCTTTCCAACCATTTGTCAATTCTTTAGTGTTGTTGCTAAATTCCTGACTTTTTGACTTCTCTTAATCTCTCCTTATCAATTTTATTAAAGAACACATCATTTAACCCACTAACCCTTCCGTCTCATTTACGCCGCAGTTTATCAATAATTGACTTGTTATTGCTGATTGATACAGGCCCTGACAGTTTTAAATAATGCCAATAAGTCCAGCGAAATGCTTTGATTTGGAGTTAGTGTCAACACCGGGAATTATTTGTTGATTTATTTTCTGTACACGGATCTTATCGTCCAAATTTACAGCAGGATTTTACAAAAGACAATATTATTTATCAGAGTGTCAACATGAAATCTTTGCTAATCATTTTAGCGATGATGGCTTTAGTTAGCCGGGAATTACAAGGTAAGATTTTACATTAATAATATTGTAAATTCTTTGTTAGTCTCACAAAACTGATGGACTAAATCTTTATTTACCAGTGGTCAAAAATGTAAAGCAAAATAAATAATTAATTTGAATATAACTTTTCACACAGCTGAACCACGTTACCGATGTCCGAGCAAGAAGTACATTCGATTAGCAAACAGCTGCTACTTTCTGAGTGGAGAAATTGCTTCTTGGCAGGAAGCTCATTTTCGGTGTCGGGACATGGATGCACAATTGGCTGTCTTGGCCACCGAATATGAAGATAGCTCCTTGAGAAATTACTTAGAGAAACGTGAACTTGGTGAGCTTCGTGACATGGACAACTTGTAGATTAACAAGAATTTTTTTATTTCATTAATTTTATTACTAATTTTTATTATTTTTATTATATTCGATCTTTATTATTAATTTTTATTATTTTTATTATATTCGATCTTTATTATTAATTTATACAAATTTAATTTTATTCAATCTTTATTATTAATTAATTTTATTTTTCCCTATTTAATTTTTATTATATATTTTGTTTTCTTTCATTTAAATAATTATTTTGTTGAATTTCAACATCCACTATAGTAAAGTTACATAATACTACAAAAAATAGTCTCAATGGTATTTTTGAAAAAATATTTTGAAGAACTACATTAAAATATGTTAATATAATTTTAGAACTGTTGAATTTAATTTTAGAATATTTGAATTTAATTTAAGCATATTTGAATTTAATTTTAGCATATTTTAATTTAATATTAAAATATTTTATTATAACTTTAAAATATCTTAATTTAATTTCAAAATATTTTGGATATATATTCTATTAAAATTGAAAATAATTTAAATTGTTTTAAAATCTATGCAAGCTCAATTGGGGAGATGGATCGGCGGGATTTGGTCCCAGGACCGTTGGGTTTGGGCTGCACAAGGCACTGACATTGACAATCAACGGGCTTTTGTCTCTTCCAGTACACAAAATCTCGGGCCGACAGATCAGTGGATGTGCCTCTACATGGATTCTAGGAATAGGTAATTATATCTATATCTATGGATCTATTCTAAATTTCAAACAACAAATTCGAATTCCATGACCAAGCAATGAACTCAATAATTTTTAATTTATGAAAACTATTATTCCGAAACTCTATAGTAAAGTAAATATTGAACATGATTATTTATTAATATTTTGAATAATTATACATGTATGAATTACGCAAAAGCGGTGAGGATTAATAAAATCCATTAATGAAAATTACCATAAATCAATGATGATGATCATAAAATTATTAATCACATTTGAGTAATTATTATTGCTGTACTTTCAATTTAGATATCGCTGGTCTAATGAAAACTGCATTCGCCAGTTGCACTACATTTGTGAAGCTCCTCTGACAAGAAATAGAAATGGGAACAACAGAACAGGAGTTGTAGGCTCAAGCTCAAATCAAGGTTTCAGTCATCATTAGTAAAGGATAATCCCCAAAATTATTTAACTAATGTGTTCTTACTATTTCTGTGTAAGCATATAAATGTTAACTTATGTGTACTTACGACCTTTATTACATAATATTTTCAGAAATCTCTCTTCTTTAATTACATGTATGTACGTATGCTGTACTATATGAATTAGTCAATAGTATACATATATAATTACACATAGTTATTTCACAACGGTTATTATACCTATTGAGACTATTATAGTAATGTTTTGCTCTACTATTCTCTCTACTTTACAACTTTTCTGGATAAAACATGTTTACCGAGCAACTTTATATATGCATAACTTTGGTATACATCATGTAAACATAAATGAACTAATTATTGTTTCCAAGTTAAAAATTAATTACACGAACCATAGTATAAAATAAAATTAGGTAATGCGTAATTAATATATACACAACAATTAGTCACAAAAATAAAAAAGTAAATAAATGATAAGTGCAGATTAAATTGAATATTTAATAAGTATGCAAACTTGTAATAAATCAAGAAAAAATAAATAACTATCAATGCTAAAAGTCAATGAGTAAAATTAATATAAAATATTATTAAATAATATTATATGTGCTAATATGATACGTTTAAATATCGTTATTTAACGATAACTTGCAGTAAATACAAGCAAATACACTATAAGTAATTAAGCAACAAAATATGTTTAATTTTAAAAAAACATCTACCTAATACACATTAAATAAGATAACTATTTTCCGTTAAAATAAAGGATAAATAACTATAATATAGGTATAAATAACGATAATGCAATATAAAAAGTCAAAGTTCCCTAACCCAAATTGAGTCAACTTAATTGTAAAGACAACAACAAATAAATGAAAATAATGATGCAAACATACATAAATTGCATTAAAAGATGAATGAAAATTGAAATAAATAGTAAAAACAGACAATTAATGTAACAAGCAAAAAACAAGTTAATTAATTTCATTAATTTTAACTATTATACATAAATAATGATAAATTAACTTTGTATTAAACTCAATCAAATTAATTTTGTCTGTAATAAATATTAAATAAATAATAATAAAACAGCTGAAAAGTGTAATATTAATTATCGATTGTATTCCAGAGAGGTCAAGAGCATATTGCATTAATAGTTAAAAGTGTAAATAAATAAAGCAGGGTTTGAAATTGTAGATAAACAGTAGTAAATAGCATGAAAATATAAACAAGCATCACAATTCACAATTCCCAACTCATACAAATGCGTAGCCCACTACATACGCACAATACAAAAATAAATCAGATTAACATAGTGACGTTAACGTAAGTAAATATTATTATTATTATGTTACAAGCAGTACGTAAGTAAATGTTATTGTATGTATATCACAAATAAACCTCCTCGCATTACATAAAGTGTTCCTACATAAAAACAAACCTCCTACCTATGTACAACCATAGTGCTCATATTACCCCGATAACGCCTCGAAAGCACGAGAACATTCTAGACCTTTCCACGCTCAACGCATACAAATGCAGTGTAACGGTCGGGAAGTCTCCGGATTTTTCCACACGCTTCTCCTTGCGTCCACAGGATACGCGAGGCTACGAGAACCTTTACGCTGGGAATATATAAGCGAGCCCCCGTCCGTACTTGAGACATTCTCATTTCACAAGCAAACGAGTGAAGTACTAAAACCATTACCGTGTATTACAAACGCTGTGAACCTCACAACATATTAACGCGTATATACAAACGACTGTATTTATCAACAAATTATTAACTACAAAACATATTTATTTACTTATCCATCGAGTATTTATCATTGAAAGCAAATACATTTGTCATATAACACTGCTTAAGTAAATACAACTACATCAATTGTGTTTTGATATTGAAGACAATTTCTCCAAGTGTGAAATTACATTGTGTCAAGTAATAATAATAATTAGCAATGGGACCGAAGAGAGCTATCGGAATTGACCTGGGAACGACGTATTCCTGCGTCGGAGTGTGGCAGCATGGGAAAGTTGAGATTATTGCGAATGACAACGGCAATAGAACCACTCCGAGTTACGTGGCCTTTACGGACACGGAGAGACTCATTGGAGATGCTGCTAAAAATCAGGTAAGATATCAATTTTTTTTAAATAGAACTTAAAGTTTTGATTACGTTGGTAAATAATTTTCTAAATAATATTGTGGAGCTAGATTTTTATTTTTGAATTTAATTTATGATTATTTTTGTGCTGACTTTATTACCTATATTTGGTTTTCATTAGAAATATTTTATTTTTTGTATTTCATTAGAAATATTTTATGTTTTGTTTTTCATTAGAAATATTTTATTTTTTGTTTTTCATTAGAAATATTTTATTTTTTGTTTTTCATTAGAAATATTTTATTTTTTGTTTTTCATTAGAAATGTTTTCTTTAAATTTATTGTAATAATATTCAATATTATAATAGGGTTTCATTTTTAGATTTTTTAGACGTTAATTTAATGATGCGACATGACAGTTTGTAAATCCAAAATGTAATGAGAACAGAGATACTAAAAGATATGTTGTTATTTGTAATATTTCAGGTCGCAATGAACCCCGAAAACACAGTTTTCGACGCGAAGAGATTGATCGGCCGGAAATTCGATGACGAGAAGATCCAGGCAGATATGAAGCATTGGCCGTTCAAAGTCGTTCCCGAAGGCACGAAGCCAATGGTGGAAGTGGAATTCAAGGGAGAGAAGAAGCGATTCAGTCCAGAGGAAATCAGTTCAATGGTCCTGACGAAGATGAAGGAAACAGCAGAAGCGTTTCTGGGAGAGACTGTCAAAGACGCTGTCATCACTGTCCCTGCATATTTCAACGACTCCCAGAGACAGGCGACTAAGGATGCCGGAAGAATCGCTGGACTCAATGTCTTGAGAATTATCAATGAGCCCACAGCGGCTGCTCTTGCTTACGGGCTGGACAAGAATTTGACCGGAGAAAAGAACGTCCTCATCTTTGATCTTGGTGGAGGGACGTTTGACGTGTCCATCCTATCAATTGCTGAAGGCTCGTTGTTTGAGGTCCGTTCTACCGCCGGTGATACTCACTTGGGCGGTGAAGACTTTGACAACCGCATGGTCACCCACTTTGTACAAGAGTTCAAGAGAAAATACAAGAAAGACATCGGTACCAATGCCAGGGCATTGAGAAGACTCCGAACGGCTTGCGAGCGAGCAAAGCGAACCTTGTCATCCAGTTCAGAAGCAAGTCTTGAGATCGACGCTCTTCACGAGGGAATTGATTTCTACACGAAAATCTCCCGTGCCCGATTTGAGGAATTGTGTATTGACCTCTTCCGAGGAACGATGGAACCAGTGGAGAAGGCGTTGAGAGATGCTAAAATGGATAAATCTCAAATCCACGACGTTGTTCTGGTTGGCGGTTCCACTCGTATTCCCAAGGTCCAGAAATTGTTGCAAGACTTCTTCAACGGCAAAGAGCTAAACAAGTCCATCAATCCCGACGAAGCCGTTGCTTACGGGGCAGCCGTTCAAGCAGCAATTTTGAGTGGAGATACCAGTTCAGAAATCCAAGATGTGCTTCTTGTAGATGTTGCTCCATTGTCACTTGGACTGGAAACTGCCGGAGGAGTTATGACCAAGTTGATCGAGAGGAATTCCCGCATCCCATGCAAGCAAGCTCAGACTTTTACTACCTACGCTGATAACCAACCAGCCGTCTCCATTCAAGTGTTCGAAGGAGAGCGAGCTCTGACTAGAGATAACAACCGCCTGGGAACCTTCGACCTCACAGGAATTCCTCCCGCTCCCAGAGGTGTCCCGAAGATTGAAGTCACCTTTGACATAGACGCTAACGGCATCCTCAATGTCTCCGCCAAAGACACAAGCACTGGCAAGTCGGAGAAAATTACTATTAGGAATGACAAGGGCCGATTGAGCAAGGAAGAGATCGAGCGAATGGTCAATGAAGCCGAAAGGTTCAAAGCCGAAGATGACAAGCAACGAGAGAGAATTGCTGCTCGCAACAAACTTGAGGCCTATGTCTTCAGTGTGAAACAAGCCGCCGAAGAAGCTCCAGCGGACCGCCTCAGTGAATCCGACAAACAGCAAGTTGCTGACAAATGTAAGAGTGTGCTGGCTTGGTTGGACAACAATCAGTTGGCCGATAAGGAAGAATGTGAGTTCAAGTTGACGGAGATCGAGAAGGAATTGAAGCCGTTCATGATGAAGATCCATGGACAAGGTCAGCAAAGTTCAGGAGGTCAACCACAACAGGCTTCTGGGTGTGGCAGAGATCCTTATTCTCAAGGCGGTTTTCCTCAGGGAGGCTTCCCCGGACAAGGAGGTTTCCCTGGACAAGGAGGCTTCCCAGGTCAGGGAGGATTTTCTGGTGGGGGTCAATCGGATGGACCGACCATTGAAGAAGTGTTTTAGATCGTTACATAGTATTCTTTAGGTTAAAATAAAGCCTTATATCTGTACTATATTATGGTGAAATGAATTTACACACGCTTTGTACTACATACATTCGATCTTATTAATGTGTTTGTGTTCAATTTGTAATTTTGAGACTGAAAATACTTTGGAGACTTTTATGGACTGTTATTAATTACTAATATTTACTAAGGAATACATTTGATTTAAATATCTGCAACATTTTTACTTTGTATTTAAATTAGTAATTACAAATGATTTTCATTTTGTATTATATTATATAAGAATGTATGTATCTGTATACGTAGTTACCAAAATATAGTTAATAAAATCGCATTAAATCTGAATTAATACACTTTGATTCCAAAATTCCATCCAGCATCTCTACATGTTTTTAAGTATTTCAATTTCTTGGCTATGCATACAAAAATTAATTTATTCACAGATTCTTTGGTAAAGCCAAAGCATACTTTTGCCATAAAAATCACACTTTTATCATCATAGGTACTTGTCTTCTGTCAATTCCAAAAAGTGTACATACATTCCCATACGAAACCTTTGCAGCTATGTGAAGCATTATAAATCTTTTTAATTTTTAAGTGCCGGAAATGGATACTTTAAAAAAAATATTGCATGGGATGTCTTATGGTTGTATGTAAGTATCTACATGGTTTTATGCATTTTATACTTTATAAGTTGATGGGGTAAACAGAGACACAGCTGCAAAAGCTGTTGTTAGGTTGTCAAGTTCAGATCATCCACATCCGACAGTCGAAATTATTTATTTAATTTAGGTATTAAAATGTTCAGGTACTACTGACAAGTGTCGGAAAAAAGTTTATATAAACCTTTAAAATTTATATTCAAAGAGCATTTGGCCGGTATAGTTTCAAACTACAATCATCTAATAAATCCGATTCCAAAAATATGTTCGCTGGGCACTTGAAGTAAAATAATATAGAAAAAATTAATTTTGTTTATTTCTGTTTATATTACTTTGTCGTTGGTCAAAATTGTGTGGAAAGTTGTAAAAATGTAAATGCTAAAAATTAAAAACTTTAATTAATTTGTGTTTTCACTAATATTTTCTAGAACAACCATTTTCCTAATTATTTATATCGCCCTGGCTGCAACTCTGGAAATGGATACTGAGTCGTACGAATATCCGGATCCGGACCCGGATGATGATGATTCCCGATTCGACCTTAAAATTTTCCAGATTTTAGGTCCCGACGGAAAGTTTCAAGGGAATAAGGTGAGGACTTTTGACATAAATTACCAAAATTTAAACTAATAATGAATAAGTATTAATTAAGTACTTTTTATTTATTAATAATGATTATTAGTTTAAATATTTAATTAAATAATTTTTACTTTATAATAATGATTATTAATTCAAATGTTTTTTAATTTATTAATTTATATAACATTTTAATTCACGCATTAAAAGTTATAATGGTAACGAATTTGTGTATAAATTAATTTAAAAAATTCAAATAAATTGTAGGGATGTTTGCCCAATGGGGAAACCTGCAGTCCAGTCTTACGATGTTGCTTTGTTTGTCATAATTCCAAAAATACTTGCGGTGATTACGTGGTCTAAAGAATTGATGTAATTTAATACAAACCTGATTTATTAAGTATTACATATAATAGTATTATTGTAATACGCTTGTTTTCTGTCTGCATCTCTGTGTGTATTTATAGGAAATTAATATGATATAATAAAACAAAGCTTATGGATGCATCCTACATCTTTTGTTATTTGTTTAATTTTTTCAATATTTTATTAATTTTAATTTATTATATTTAATGTAAATTATAATTTATTTAATGTTATAAATAATTTTCACGTAAACCATTTTAAATCATGAATTATTGAATGTTAATAAATTATCAATTATATGCCAATTATTATTTATTCATCTATTATTTAC
>JAQGAK010005574.1:0-10019 GCA_034696945.1 Lipothrix lubbocki | reverse complement strand
TTGTATTTATTTTTGTATTTATTTTTGTATTTATTTTTGTATTTATTTTTGTATTTATTTTTGTATTTATTATGTATACATTGTATAGTTTAAATTGCCTAAATTAAAATGATAGTACTATAAATTGTTTAATTTCCTCAGATTTGGCATATTTATATTTCCGTGTATTATCTATTTGCGTAAGCTTCATTGGAAATGACACTTTCGTGACTTTCGGCCAGACAAGTTTATGTGGGGTTGTGCAATTTTTAATGAGCTTCGCATGTTTTTCAAGGTTGGGAAATGTATTAATATTCACAGTGTTTCCTCCATTTTGTTTCTGAACACTTATTTTTAATGCGAATTGCTCAGTGCATTTAATAATCTTTATTTCGAAGTGTAAGCTCCAAAACGTAGCATATATTTTTATAATCGTCCTTTTAATGTCGTGTCAATTCTAGTAGTATAGTACTTAATGTTTAATGTAAATTATGTACCTATTTATGTGTAGATCCTGACGCACAGATAGGCGAAAACCCCATATAATTTTGAATAGTATACATATAGATACTTATAAGAGACGACATTTTATTTATTTTTTGCCTCCTGATTGTGAATTTGTGGAAAGCCAGAAAGTCTGGCAGCTCCAAAGTCATATCATCTGCGTTGAAATAACCCGCCGTGATCTTCTTTTTCCTCTTCTTCTTCTTCTATTTCTTGGTTCTTCTTGGTGGGTGTTCGCACAAGTCAGTGCACAAAGACTGCTATTGTCTCCTGAGTAATTTCTTGGGATGTGGTTCTAATTAGAGTATCTTACAGCAGCCGATTCTGTGTATTACATCGAGTCTATAATATGAATTTACTGTGGTAATTTAAAGTCTTGGGGATAATTCTTGGATAATTTCCGTGTACTTCTAGTATTATTATCCCTTATGAACTTTACAATTTTCCATATATTTTTGCTATATACTGAATTTATTTTATTGTACGGAGCTATTTTATGGTTTAGTCTTGTATAATGAATCAAGTTTTTTTAGTTGTGGGGGGGGGATTTCCATTATATAATGATTTACATGTACATGATGTATATGTATACTTATAAGTAGGGTTTTTCTATTTGCTCTAATATAAATTTAATGATTTTATGATTTAATTTCGTCGTTCAAGGAATTTGTTTCCCTTTCGGTTGGTAATCTATCCCGAATATAAAGGATTTTTTATAATAACGGTTTCCTCTGTCCGAAATACTTTTTGCAATACTTATTAAATTGCTTTTTGCAATCGGATTTTATTACATTTTGCATTTATATTTCTCTCTCTCTCTCTCTCTCTGTAATGAATACGAGATGATGAATAAAGGTTTGTTTAAGGATATATCAGTAGATAAGATTCATTACATATAATGAAGCTTGTTTTTTAGGCTTGGGATATCTATTTAATGAATAACGCTGTGTTTTGTGTTTTTCGGGGGGATTGCAATGTTTAATGAATAACGTCTGTATGGGTTTGCCAAAAATCTGTTGGATTTTTCATTCTTCCGCCTAGCTGCACTTTTCCTTTTGTTCTGTTCCCTTGCTCTTCTCCATCTTCCTTCACTTTATTCTTCTTCTTCATCTTTAGGGCTATCCTCTGGATTCTGTATGCATTTTGCATATATCGAGATACAGAGTTGTGTTGTATGTATTTTCACATGAAAGCGGTAGGGATATGGAGTAATAATAAATAAGTTTAAGTTTTACCGACGACAGCGACCAACACACGAGGTACTTGCTCACGCTTGATTGAAAGACCATTGCCCAAGGATTTGCGAGGCATGCGGTCCTCGTCGGTGTTTTTGTTTGTCTCTCCGCGTTCCGTTTTGAATATGAAAATAAATACAAAAATTAATACAAAAATTAATACAAAAATTAATACAAAAATTAATACAAAAATTAATACAAAAATTAATACAAAAGTACCATAGTTTTAGCTTGAAAAGACCGGCTAAAAAATACATGATTCACAATATTGTGGAGTGTGATGAGATAGAATTGGGTGCATGTTGAATTTGCAAGAGCAAAAGTTATGAGCTTTAGTAGGAAATTTGATTTGACTTTGGAGCTGAACTACGGATGTATCAGTATGTACATATTCTTTGTAAGAGTTGGTGAATGTTGTAAATAAAATCTGTCGTTGTCCTCATTTGATTTGTCATGCATCTGGAAGCGTATTGTGTGTTCGGGATGATAATGTTGATGATGAGGAGAGGAAGGTCTTAATTTGAGAGGAAGGTTTATTGCTATTCTGCACTTGTGTCCCTGCCCTGCAGGTTCTTTGACTATTTACTCTCATGGAGTTATATCCGGGATTGCTTACTTTCGGTTTGTACTTGTTTGTTGTCTAGTCCTTTCTTGTTTGGGATTAGTTGTGTTTTGCTTTCAGTCGTTAGCGTTTACGTCGTTTGCTTTTACTTTTATGTAGTCAGTTGTTATTGCCTCTTGCTTTGTCGCTCGCCCGCAGTGTAAACATCGCTTGGGATTTATGATTTTGTTGGCGGATTATTATTTTAAAAGAAGATTATTTCCAAGCTATTAAATTCGTCTTTTCGTTTTTGATCTGTTTCCCTTCGCAAGCGTTTTTACTTAGAGGGATTTTTTTTATTTTTTATGGTTTCTTCAGAATACTGATAATATGCAAAATACAAAATAAATACAATAAATTCAACATAAATATACAACTAATACAAAATTAATACAAAACGAATAGAAAAATAAATACAAAATGTATACAAAATAAATACAAAATGTATATATGTACAAAAAATGTATCCAAAAATAATTACAAAAACAATTACAAAATAAACGCAATAATAGCCGTTTGAATAACATTTAAAATTACTGTTTTTATAAAAGAAAAAAAATGTAACTTACAAAACTAAAGACTGAAAACTCCCAAAGAGAAATGCGTTTATAACAAATGACAGAAATGACGGTCGGGTTGTTTATAATTTATAATGGGCCGCTTGTGCTGTATTTCGATTACAACGCACAAAAATGACAACTGCCATGAGTGCTCATTAAAATGGAAAACATAGTTATTCATATTACGACAGTTGTTGTTTTTCCATTTTGATACAGAGCTTGTTTATGTTCCCTGTTTATCTTATAAATTGTATGTATATTTTGATTCGCGACTTGATTATTTACATATTGTAGAAAATTAAATTAGTATATATGCATTAATATTTTGTTGGATTGTGAAGTTGTTTTGTGCATATATGAGTCTCTGTGTTTCTTTTATTTTTGTCGTCTTATTTTCCCCCGTGGTGGTGGTGGCATCCCAGTGTTTTTTAAGATATAATGAACTTGATTATTATATGAATAATATAGTGAAATTAAAGAGAGAGAGAGAGAGCAAAGGAGACGCACGTGTGTGGTGGATGTCGTTGGGGGATGAGCGAGTGATCATTTCCCGACTTGTGTGTATGTATTCTCCGATTGAGAAGATGAAGTCGGAACTTATAGTCGTATGTATTTAAGTATAGGACATTCCGTCTTGTCTCATTTTCAAGTAGAGACGATATTATAAAATTGATGGGCAATGACAATGGCTTCAACTTAAGTGTTGCTCTGCCTGTTTAGAATATTCAGAATAGTGATTTCGGTTTTGGCCCTCTTTCAGATAGATCATCTGTGTTGCTCTAACTTCTCTTAACCTCTTCTTCCTCTTTGCTAATTTTTTTCTTCCTCTCTCGCGGTGAACTCTTATGTCTTCTTCTTCTTGTTGTTTATTGTATACTATTAACATATCGATATAGTTGTATGCTCTAGATTTTGTGGTGACTTTTTTTTTAATTCTTTCTCTCTACTTCTCTCTCTCTCTCTCTTTCCTTTTTTCTCTTTTCGTCCCTTGTTGCTCTGGTTTTCATCGCTTGGCGTGCATTTTGTCAGCTTCCTCGTGTTCCTTTTTTTCCTGAGATACATAACTTTCTTGTGGTTGTAAATGGATTCATATCGCTTGCCATCTTGTTAATTTTTTATTCCTTCTCTATATTTTGCTTTGTTCTGAATCTTCCGGGAATTCCTTTCGGCAATATTCCATCTTCTTCTGCTTTTTATTTCCTACTTCTTTTGCATGTTTATTTTGTTAAGTTTACGCTCCACGGGTTTATTTATTTTATATTACAGGCAAACCTCTCTCAATGATTTTTCCGGTAGCCTTGTCAGGTTTTTGAAGGTTTGCTTATTTGCTCTTGCTCCTTCTTTTGAAGATGTACTATAAAGGAAGCTTATTTAGTTACTCAATTTACAACGTGTGTTCTGCAATTGATTTCATGTCTCTTCTTCTGCTATTTTAACGCTACTGTCTTGCGATATTTTTTACGGATATTTTTGCAAAGGAGACAGGCATTATTTATGTTTGCGTCGTTAAATTATTTGTATTTAAAATTCATATTTTAAGAAATTCTCATGTTAGATTTGTGTCATCATCTTTTGGATTTTTTTCATGCAATTCAGAATTTCCATGCTAAATTAATTTGTGTTACTTTTTTGAATTTCCTTGCTAAATTCTTATTATTGTGAAATTTCATTGTTTGATTTCTTTTATATTCTTTTTGATACGTGATAAATTAAAAAAATAATTATTGATGTATTACAATTAATAAAACATTGTAATATGTATCAACGACGGAAAATAGAATCTTCGGGCAAAACCAATTTTTGGAAAATTGGAAACCAATTTAGAAGATTGGAGAAGAATTTATTCTTATGCTTCCATAGCTCCCACACAAATTATATCCACATGTGTGCACGACAAGCGATACACGGAAGCCCGTGAAAGTTGACGGGACGTGATTATAATCAGGCAGTGAAATCCGATATGTTCATTGTACCTCAAAGTTATTTACACAGATGAGATAAAAAGGAAAAAAAGAAGTACCCGGAAATGAAACTTTTATACTACAAAGTAGATTGTAAATATTAATAATTTCCGGGAATTTAAGCTAATTTCTTATTTCAACTTTCCTATGTGCATATTAAATGTCAACTATAAAAAATGATTCAACTTCTATAATTCAAGAATTAATTTTTATATATAAATATTTCCTATCTTTATATTGCATTTTGCAATTTTAATGGTAGTATTTATATGGATTCACAAAAAAAGAGGTAAAATTAAAATAATTAAATTAGCCGCAAGACACAAATGAATTTCTGCGTGTAATGAGATATTTCCTCTTTAGCTTTGGTTTGAGTTGTTGGTTCCTATAGTAACGGAATATAAAATCAATGTTGAAAAGACATGGTGGTGGTGCAATTTTTCAGAATGGAAACTAAAAGGAGCTATATATCTTGTATTGTATAAAATGTAAAAGAAGATATAAAAATACCCACAAATTGTACAGAAATAAACAGAAATGATGTACAAAGGCTTTTTGACGCTATACACAAATATATAATAGATGCCCAATAAGTAAACATAATAGTGTTAGGAGCGTTCAGAGGGCCAAAGTGTGTGTTCTAAACGGGATGAAGGAGGAGATGATGATGTTGGTAATGGTGAGCGAGAGGGTTTTTACAGCTTTTTAAACCTCTCCATCTTGGAGTCATGCTAAAAATAATTTTTCTTGTTTTTCTTCTTCTTATTCTCACTTTTGCAAACACGTACATATTATTTCGCTATATTTTAGCGTGTGTCTTGACGAGATTTTGCACACCTTTTAGTTTATGGGAGCAAACTTCCCAATGAACACATCTCGGGTTATTCCGTCCTGACTCGATTTTTCTTTTGCTTTGTTTTCGTGTGATCAGAGGGATTTTTAGCTTATTCATTCACAACCGTTTTTAAACTTCAGGACATTTTTCCGCCTTTAAAACATTGTATTTTTCATCTTCAGAAGCTTCGTTTGTATCTTTAGAAGCTTCTTTTGTGTCTTCAGAAGCTTCGTTTGTATCTTCAGAAGCTTCCTTTGCATCTTCAGAAGCTTCGGTTGTATCTTCAGAAGCTTCATTTTCATCTTCAGAAGCTTAGATTGTACCCTCAGAAACTCCCTTCGTATCTTCAGGAGCTTCGATTGTATCCTGAAAAGCTTCGATTACATCTTCAGAACTTTCGATTGGTCTTCAAAAGCTTCGTTTTCATCTATGAGAGATTCTTTTACAACAACTTCATCACGTTCTGCGTGATTCCCCAAAAGTTCCTTTGTTCATTTTCTCCGGTTGTCACTTTCCCCTGGTGAATTAATAAATTATACTCGCAAAATTGAAGATGAATTTGATTCTTTTCAGCGACCATTGTTTTTGTGAATAATTTATTGAGCAGTTGATTTCTCTCATTTGCATAACAATTTGCAAACATATTCTTGGAAATTAGTTGAAATTGCGAGAGAAGTTTGTACAAATGATATAATTTCCTTGGTGTTATTGTTGTTGTTGAAAGCGAAGAATTTCCAAATTAAAATCCCGCTGTAAGAATAAATTATTCGTGAATAATAAAATAACAATATTATTGGAGACAGAAAAGTGAATACTTATATGAGAAATCAAACTCATATACTTATATTATACAAGAAGAAGGTACACATAAAGTTATTTTGTGAAAGAAAAGGACTGAACATTTCTCTCGGTGTGTGGTTTACATTGCGACCCTAAAGGCGACAGGGCTTGGGTGTGAGGAAATGAATTATTACTTGTTAAAATCCTCTGGTTATTAAGTTCCTGTTGAAGTCAAGTGTCTGCCGGTTGCGTCGTTTGTGTATGTATATGTGTGTGTATGGAAAGTGGAGCAGACTGGATTCTGAAAGGATTCCTGCTAATTGCTAATTAAAAAGCATTCAACTTTGAACGATTCCTTCTGGCTTTCATAGTAAAAGTAATTTTTACGAGACAGTGAGAGGACTCTTGTACAAATAATTTATCAAGGAAGCTCCTTGTTTCTCTCCGGGGACTCTCGCATGCTATAGTAATTTAACGTTGGAATTTTGCAGTGATTTCACTAACGAATTTTTTCGATTGCCGGTATTCGTGTCAACACTTCTCTTTATTGCAATTTCGATTCTTTATCAAGTCTTGATGAGTTTCTATGATTTGTTTCTCATTTTAATTACATTGACTCTAGTAAATCGATTTTAAATTAAATTCATGACAATCCCCGTGATAATTACACTTTTAATTAATTCCAGAAAATCACATTTTACGTCAATTCAAGGAAATCGTATTTTAAATGAATTCAAGGAAATCAAATTTTAAAAAAATTTGAATAAATTTGGGAAAATTTAATGGTAAATAAATTGAAATAAATCAAACTGAAAAAATCGGAAGTAAATCAGAAACTGGAAATCGCGTAAATCAGGAGGAAAAATTCAAAGAGACATCAAAAAGTACAAAATCCAGAGCTTCATCTCTGACAAAACTTTTGTGGTCCTGCCGGAAAGAAATGAAGTGTTAGAACTGGAAATCGGACGGTGATTTAGGGAGGTGTAGAATGGAAAAAGAGATTTTTTAAGTGAGATACATGATCATGTGTGGACATTTGCATGTAAGGAATGGCCGAGGAGAGTGTGTACAAATGTAACTTTTTGCACTAGAAATTGATGTGACTTGTGGGTTTTCACGGTTATACGTACACATCTATAGGTATATATAAATACCTATATACTCAGTGAGGAAGACACGGAACGAACGGCCTGCTGTCCCTTTGGAGGGTCCTCTTCTTTTTTAAAGATTCCTGTAGATTGTCAGAGTATTCCGTTAAGAATATATACTTATAAAAGTATCATTCTATACATTGAAATAAAGTGTTGAGACTCGGCCGGCCTGACAATGATCGATTGGGTTTCGATAGTTCGACACTCGAGTCAGAGGTTCTCTTCGTATGTGAATAGTGTGCCGAATAAAGTTCGACAGAAACGTCGTAAGCGTCATCGGGAGGAGCTGGAGCAGCATTTACAACTGTTGAAGCAGCATCAGGACCTCTGTATTTGTGATAGTTTAAGTAATTTAGTGGTCGTCAATGAGGAGGAAGAGTCAGTCGGGCTCCCCACACATCCTTCCAATGGTTGTGGTCACTCGTCCTCTTCCTCCTCCGCCAATCCTCCCACTGCCGGTCATTCTACCAGAGGATCCAACAACCCTCCCGTCGTAAATCCTAATTGTGTTATTCATGGCCGCAGTGTAAGTTTCCCGCTTGTCTGCACTATAGTATCTCTTGTAGCTTACTTACGTCAAGGTGTCTGCCTAATCAGACTCCATGTTAAATTTAAAGAAAAAAATAATGTCTGTATAGTGTGGGGTGATGTGTGTAAGAGTATCTATGTATATAACGAATTATGTTTATGTGTGTAAAATATATGTATTTATATCTTGATTTACATACGTTTATAGAATTTCTTTGTATATCTGTGTAATTATGGGAGTATTAGTAGCCGTGTCAGTTCAGTATGTAAATGTATATGTAATGTGTACGTATGTATAAATGGATGTTTGGGTGTATCAAAGTGTGTATGTATGTGTGTTGGAGGAAGAGTATGGATGTTTTTTATTTTAGTTAAGGTTGAGGATAAGACGGAGAATTAAAGAGTTGGTCGCGGGTGACTCCGTTTGACAGGAGGAGTGTTTCTATTACAATATTCCCGTGTATACAGCACTAGCAGCACACTATTTTGGCTTTATAGAGTTTTTATTTGGCAGAACTCTCTCTTCTCGTGTGTATCCGGATATAAGCAGATGGAGGAGGTTGATTAAATTCCGGGTGCCTTATTAGCATACGCGTGCCTATATGAGTCGTGGGAATTGTTAAGGTGCGGTGGTGGCAGTGTTTGTGAATTGTATACGGGAATTTCCTATGCCTACGTACACACTTTTATTCCTGAGCTGTAGTATACATAGTTATGCTGTCTGTAGTATACTAGTAATACTACTGGTTGTGTGTATGTCCCGTTGTACACAATTATTTTTAAATAGGGAATTTTATACAAAATGTTTCGCTATTTTGCTTGTTATTAAATGACGGGTCTGCTTGCATTACATGAACTTTGCTCTGTGTTTGTTGCTAAATAGCGGGAGTTTACTCATGAAATTCAGTGTGCCGTTTGTATGGCGATCTGGTAAATGTACATAGTACATTTGTACATATATGAATGTCGCTATGTTATTAAATGCCGAATTAATATACATATGAGAACTGTATACATGTGTGTTAGTGTGTTATTAAATTGGCGAATTTGTATGCAAAATTTGTGTGACGAATTTGTCCGCGCTACATGTGTTATCAAACCGGGGATTTCTACGAAGTGCCTAAGTATATACCCTACATATGTATATGTGTTATTAAATAGGGAATTTACATCAGGGATGTCGCTACAAGTTTGTGATTAAATGGTGAATTTGTAGGAAGCCTTCAAGCCGTCCTAACGTGTATTATTAAATAGGGAAGTCATACTTCTCCGTGTATTATGTACTTTTAAATAGTCCATTTATAAACAGTGTCTCACTAGGTACACCTATGTATGTACAGTTGTGTTGTATATACTTAGATGTAAGAAGATACCCGAATCTCCGTTTGAAAGCCGCCTCGTGTCGGCTCCGCTGTGATTGTGCGTGTGTTTGAAAAGATGTGCCTCTGCCCCGCTCACACGTGTGAGTGTGTGTATAATTATGTATACATATGGAGTGATTGTATATGTTACCAACGTTCCTCTTCTTGAGCTTCTTTAGTCTTGATGGCCCTTTTTTTGGCTTCTATTTACTCTATTATGTATTTAAATTATCCGCAGCTCCTATTTAATTCTCTGTGTGTACGTTCATTTTGTACATACTATATACATACATGTGCATTCCATATAGTTCGTGTACCTATGTACAATCTACAGTTTAAGAGATATAAAGTCTGTAGTTAATAGATATGCTCAGTGTATATAGATACTGTACCTTACAATGTATGTTATATCCTCCATTTACAGTTTTTGCAGACTACAGAGTTTTGGGTTGTAGGCGGATTGCCACCCCTGTAACTGCCACATGGACAAGTGCCACGTGGACAACTGCCACGCGGACAACTGC
>JAQGAK010005573.1:0-10020 GCA_034696945.1 Lipothrix lubbocki | reverse complement strand
CCGGCATGCTACTTGTTATTTTGTATTGAAGTTCTCAACCTATTTTTAGAACTTCAAAGCCATGACCTGGCTCAAGGCTCAAATAATAATTCAATATTCTCACCTTTCACATTTCCAAAACACTTGATCATATACAATTACTAGCACCTTTTGCTTGGATGCATTGGGGAAGGAGGCAGTCAAGGCCATATGTAAGTATTTATGTAACGTTTAACTGGTGTGTCCGTGTCTCAAATTTTACTCCCAGTCCTAGAAAATCCAAACTGTATACACTGGACTCTCGCTATAAGAGATCTCCATATAAGAGAACTCTCTCTGTAAGAGATCCTTTGGGTCCACATATCATACAGGTAGTTATATGCATACTAGCTCTCTCTATAAGAGAATTCCTATATTAGAGACTGATTTTGGTGATTTATAGCTTTCTCTTATAGCGAGAGTTCAGTGTATGTATGTACATACCTACATTAAATATGTACTAGCATTATAATAAACATAATAAAATTATGTAAAAAAGGCAATAACAACTCCACTTTTTTAAAATAGATAGACCAAACGTAAAATGAGATGAGCGTGAAAACACATGAAGTCAGCATAACGTTACCCTACACGGACGTTTCAGCCCAGAATAACATCAGCTTAGACGTTTTGATTTCTAAATAAAAATTGTATGACAACGCCTAACCTAATGTTAATACTTAATTAGCGGCGAGTATCAATTTACACTTTATTATCCTTATATTATAATTACCTAATTACATATACAATGGAGACTCGCAATAACGGTCCTCTTTATAACGGCCGGAATTATTGAGCGACCGAATTTTCAATGGTAACTCTACTCTAATAAGAAAACTTCTTTAAAACGGTCAAATTTTGCCGCTTTTTAGGGCGCCGCTGTTGTAAAGAGTTGCCACTCCATGCACATTATACACATTTGATGAAGAGAGTCGAATAAGCTGCACAACGACATCGAATAGATTGTTGAAGAAAATTATACAATATAAAATAATAATATAACGAGTAGACCTCCGCGCGCTTCGCGCGCGTTCGATCTACTCGTCGGCGACCCCCCCCGTACCCCCACTCCCCACCCCTACCCCCCACCCCTATGGTAATGACGGAATGATGGAATTACGGACGTCACAACGAAATTATTAATAGAGAGATACAATAATAAAATAAAACTCAAGCCAAACAAATACTTTACAGTATGTATTTCGATTTTCCAATGAGGATAAATTAAATAATTAATTTAATAATTAAAATTTTATTACGAAACAATTTAGTGCATTCTTATTATAACAATAATTCTTTTCCTTACTAACTAAACGGTATTTAAATATTCGGAATCATACAGTACGAACCATTTTCCCCAATCCACCAAGACTTAAAATCCTGAATGGCTTCCTTTTTTGGCAGAGTGTTCATAGTCAATTTCTGACACAAAGTGCACCAAGCTCTGGCCATAAAGGATACTCCGTCAACTTCAAGGTGTGTCTTCCATTCGAAATATTTCAAATATTCCTTCGGATTTTTATCAAGCATAAGTAAATAATCTGCTAGTTTCTTCATTGAAGTAAATGATTCTACGTTAATGTAACTTCCCTGAGGAAGATATAAACTGTAGTTTGCAGCGCCGTAAACGATGGGAACCATGCCTACGGCCAGCGCGTTGAAAGGCTTCTCCGTAATGTAATCCTTACATAAAGCATTCTCAAAAGCTAGGTAAAACTTGTATTTTTTGCCGATCTCTTTGTAACAGGAATTTTTAAATGTTTTATGCCACCATCTTGAGTTTCCGCCGAAGTAGAACGTGTCGGATGTGCAATTATGGGTCCCACATGCGCCATAAACGTCAATCTCAATATGCTTATTTAGTTCTGCCGCAACAATATCGCGCTTGCTATCGGCGGGGCAGTTTGAGTTAATCCATGCAATCAGTTTCGTCTTGCTGGGAATAAAAATTTATATTAAAAAATGCAAATATAAAAATAAATAAATAAAAAAACACTAAATAATCAATAAAACATAATAAATAAACAAATAATACATAAAACAATAAATAAATAATAAATAAAACCGTAAATTGAGTAAATCAATGAAATCGTAAATAAATAAAATAAATATTTCTAGGACACTCACTTCAACGCAATATTTTGTATCCCAGCGTCTTCTCTTGCATTCCGAGATTTCACAAGCCGAGCGTTTGGTATGAAAATATCAGAATCCCTCCGATGCGACATTGTAATATTGAAAATATTTGCAAGCTCCTCCAGAGGAACGTACGTCATCATTGGACTTTCCCATAAATAGAAAATCCAAAACTGACTGGCGATTCTGGTCGTCGGTAAATCCAGCGGTGTGTATATATCCTGGTCAGTCTTATTATTTCGCCTTGAATTAAAAAAACACAAATTAAGAATGTAATACTTTATTGATCTAAATATTCTTTTGACAATTACCCTATTGGATTAAATCCTCTACCATGAAACGCCACGGCGTGACTTGAATTCAGCAGTTTTCGATCTAGCGTAAATTCACAATTGAACCGACAGATTTCAGACTGACTGAACTCCAATACATCGCCCAGCAAGTAATCGGGCAATTCCGAGTTGACAAAATGAGGGGTCCAAAGCAATATTCTTTTCCTTTCAATAACTTCCGCATATTGATATTCTGCTTTGTTTTCCTTACTTGCATTTGTTCGTGCTGAAATCAACTGCAATAATGGAATGAACAATTACGTACAATATTACAAATTATAGAGTGGCTTTTGTTGCAAAATACCGTATTAATGCAACATTAATAAAATCAAATATTAACGCACATAAAAATTACTAATAGTGAATTTCATTAAAAATTAACTTTAATTCGATTTACAATGAAATTTAGGAACTAATTACAGCAAATTAAAATACTCTTTCAATTGTAAAATTAAATCATGAATTCAAAATTATATATCGAGTAATTCAAAAATTAAATTTATTTTCAAGTTTTTCTATATCGTTTCTTGCTCAAACTCATAAGAAATAAAATACTTGGGAAGTACAAAATAACAATAAGTAATATTACTTAAAAATTTAAGTATTTAATTAAATTTTTATATTAGTTATGGAAAAGTGTAAAATATAAAAATTACCTTTGCATATCGAAGGAAATATAAATTATGAATCCAAAGATGTAACGTCAGAGTGCCAAGAATTGTTAATAATAGTGCGTGTTTCAAGTGTTTCTTTTTTAATAACTTTATAAACATACAACTACCCATGATTTCTCGAGTCTTCCGAAATTTCTTTTTTAACAAACAATATTAGCTTTTATTTCATATGCATAATAATAAATACAAAAGCTTTCGAACTGCAAAAATTGAAGTGATAAATCTGCTACGAAATTTTTTAAAATTACTAACCATAAGTACCCATTGAAGTTACCGTTAATCCTACTCCAACACTGCTGTTAAGTGGGCTTTGATTTTTCTAGATAACTTTTTTCTCCAATGAACATAAGTTTGTAAAATGAAATCGCTTCTCTGCATATATGTTTATGTAAACGCATACCTTTACATTGTATTCTTGAAGTTCAGGGAACATATTATGACTTAAACGTAATTCATTACATTGCGAAGAAAATGCGCGTATATATACATGCGTACATTTTTCTATATTCCTCGGAACTGATAAATTTCGATATCCAGCTATTGACAAATATCTGCTAATTGACTGTAACACTAACTTCAGCGTAATCTTCCTAATCTATGATGACAACGACAAATGCATTTCCTCTTTGAAGAATGTCTTTGAACCCGCAGCAATATCCTCCCAATTTTCCTCGCCATTGGGATTGGGAAGTTTAGAAAATTGCAAACGTGTAATTACGGGAAAATAAATGTACTTCAATGTTTCAACCTTTGTTGACTTCAGGTTCTTACATTATCAATATGCCGTCGTTGAAAAGGCAAATATAACTATCTACACAGTTGCTATGGTGCTAAAACGCGAGTATTATTACAGTTTCTTAATATTTTTGTGTAATCTTCCAAAATATGAATTTTATGTTATTTTATTTCAGTTCAGCTTAAATGATTAAAACAATTAACGTCATTCAATTATTATTAATCATAAATAATTCTACAGACATAAGACCAGGATATTCCGTCGAAAGTGCATGATCCGTTAAAAATGTTTGCAAAGTTAAGTGCAAATTATTGACATATTATATAAAGCATTTCCTCATGTTGACATACAAGTCTTTGAACTCAACCAGGGCTGTATAAACTCATCCTCCCAAACAACTATGAACTTTCATATTTTAAAGTTTATAAAAATATAGAGGGAAAATGAGATCCAACTAATTTTTAAATGACATACCTACTTTCCATAGCTTCAATCTCTAATAATAGAAAACTTGTAGCCTGAAGCTTATGCATATTTATATATACGCATTTTATTATATATATGCATATTTTACGTATATAAGTTTTATTTACTTATAAATTGTTGCTTATGTACACATAATTGAACTTCCTTATATAAATGTCATTTTAATTAAACTGTCCAATTATCTTGTTGTGTGTTCTTAAATGAATGAAACGTAATCATAATAGTTTAACAACCAAAACGTCAGCAGTAAAGTATAACACTTACTGAATTGCAATATGGATCTCATTTTCCCCTTTCCCGTGCCTGAAACTATTCTTATGTAAGCATAGCGATATACAAACTTCAAGCCGACGACGACTCAAAAAAAGTTATCTCTCTCTCTTTTAAGTTCAATATTATGTATTAACGTTCTTATTAGACTGACATTTGATGCTGGCAAATAAAAATTATTGGTTTCGTGATTACATTTGACAAACCCTCATATTTTCTTAGATGTATTTTCCTCAACATGCAAGTATATGTATAAATCATTTTTTAAAAGAGGAAAACATTTCTACTACATAAAGATAAACATTATCTTGTTGTCAAGAACTTTTTCTTAGTCGAAATTAATAATATAATAACATTCAAGGTTTAACTCTCTTGCAGAAACTCACTGCTCACAGTTCAAGTAAATACAATGTCGAGCTGTGTGTAGCTCTTCAGCACGAAAAATTAAGTACGCTTCTTCAGTTGTTGAAAATATAATAATAAATTAATACTGGTATTGAGTATATCAGTATTAAAATATGAATTTACTAGTTTGGCTTGCAATAATAGCAATTGCACAGCTTCAATGTGCATTTTGTATGTTAAAAACCAGTAAAAATTCCGTGATTGCCCAGGAAATACCAGGAATAGATTTTGATTCACAGTCTGAGGAATATCTTTTGGAAGACGACAAAGATGTGGGCAGTAATGTGAAAAATTACCAACCGAACTGGGCAAGTTTGGACACCCGACCACTCCCGGGTTGGTATGACAAAGCGAAATTCGGAATTTTCGTCCACTGGGGAGTCTTCAGTGTTCCTGGGTTCAGCAGTGAATGGTTTTGGCATTCCTGGAAAAGTAAGATTTATATATTTATAATAGTTCTTAAGAATAAATCTATCTAAATTAATTTATTACACAAAATATTATTGTATAAATAATTAATAAAAATATTATTATTAATTTCCAAATTTTTATTTCAGCCGGCAAGAAGGACTGCGTGTCTTACATTGAAGACAATTACCCTCCAAATTTTACGTATCAGGACTTCGGACGGGAATTTCGGGCAGAGTTCTATGATCCGTACAAATGGGCCAAGGTTTTTAGTAAAGCTGGAGCCAAGTAAGTTAGCACAGTCATTGACAAAATAACGAATCAGATTTGTGCCTGTAAATTCCATAATAATAATAAAAAGGTTTTGTTTTCATAATAAATAAATTATTAATTACAGATATTACATAATACTCATTAATTTAATACTCAATTTATAATTTATTAATTACCTTGCTTAAATCTGTCACAGGTATGTAGTTCTGGTCAGCAAGCATCACGAAGGATACACTCTCTGGCCATCGAAATACTCGTTCAGCTGGAATTCCAAAGCTGTAGGACCTGGCCGGGACCTTGTCGGTATAACTTTTTAAATTACAAAAATATACCCGCAAATGCTACAGTGTAGTTATATTATTGCCAACAGGAAAATAAATTTAATATTTAATATTTAAGAATTTAATATTAATTCTAAATTGAACACATATTTATAGGCGAACTTGCAGGAGCAATTCGGGAAAAAACGAACCTCAGATTCGGACTTTATCATTCCATGTACGAATGGTTTAATCCTCTGTGGGAAATGGACAAGGCCAACAATTTTACAACTGACGAGTTCGTTCGGCTGAAAACCTTGCCGGAACTTTATGAAATTGTAAGGACTGGATCACTGGATTAAATTTTCATTTGAATTAAATTTTTATTTTTAATTTTCATTAAAAAAATTTTTTTCAATTTGTAAACTGGCAGAATGGATAAATGCAGAATTTTACATATTTTGAATGGTTATAAATTACTAAAAATTGGAAGATAATTTTCAGTAATAATAATTTCAGTAGTATAAACTTTGTGTCAAATAAATAATTATTTTCAATTGGAACGGATTACTTGTCAATTTAGGAAGAAAAAAATAATATTACACTTTTAATGTAAATTGCAGGTCAATAAATACAAACCCGAGATCATTTGGCCCGACGGCGAATGGGAAGCTTCGGACAAATACTGGCAGTCGGAGAAATTCCTCGCGTGGTTGTACAACAGCAGTCCAGTCAAAGATACGGTGCTGACGAATGATCGTTGGGGTGATAAAACTCGTTGCAAGCATGGAGGTTTCTACACCTGTTCGGATAACTTCAATCCTGGTAAGAATAAAGTACCACATTTGTATAATAATAAATAAATAGTAAAATATTAATAAATTAATGAAATGCATATAATTAGAAGTAAAACTAATTTTAAAAATAATTCTTTTATTTATTTGGTTACCATTAGGAGTTCTTCAAGAGCGCAAATGGGAGAACTGCATGTCGGTGGACAAAGTCTCATGGGGCTACAGGAGAAATGCTCAGGTCGAAGATTACAATACACCAGAGGAATTAATAGATTCGTTAGTAAAAACAGTGTCTTGCGGAGGAAATTTGTTGCTCAATGTCGGCCCGACTAAGGAAGGGACACTTGATCCTCTGCAAGAAGAGCGGTTACTCCAAGTTGGTTCATGGCTGGACGTTAACGGTGAAGCTATTTACGAATCAACGCCTTGGAAATTCCAGAATGACACTGTCAATCCCAATGTTTGGTACGCACGCAAGAATGAAATTCTTTTTATTATTATTAGTATCCTAATAAATTCCTATTGTCAAGCTTCTATGCAATCGTTCCCTAATAGAATTTATAAACCAAAATCAAAAAATAAACTAAAATGAATTTTTTATAGGTACACTCAGAACACAGCGAAGAATAATGTTTACGCAATCACTCTCAAATGGCCTGGTCAGTTCCTTTCATTGGGATCGGTTAAGTTTGATTCTGTAAGCAATGCCACGATTCTCGGAAGTAACAGTGTCCTTCAAGTAAGATCAAACTATAAAAATATTCTTCTACATCAGAATAAAACATACAAAAATTCACGAAATTCGTACAATGAGGAATTTATATTTCACAGTGGCAGAAAAACCGGGCTGGGGGAACCGTGATTAGATTCCCAGGAGCACAAGGAATCCGTTCAAATTGGGCATGGACTGTCGTTTTGTCGTTGAGGAATTGATCTTAGGACCAAAAATAAAAAATGCGACAACATTAAATTAATTTCTATATTATTTATCTTTATTATTTTCACTCATTACGTTTCGAATGCCATTTAAATTCCATAGTAAAATAATAATGGATTTAATCTTCTCCATTCTGAAACAATAAAAGTAAGAGATGTACATTTGCAACAACATTGTAAACTTAGAAATAGATTTCATTCGGGGAAAAAGAAAAATAAATCAAGATGAAGTGCAGGAATTAATATAACATTTGGTAACATGTAATTAAACACGATAATTATCAAGTCACGGAAATCTAAGAATTACATTGAGAACAATCAAAGAAGAAATAAAAGTGAAGCATGCTACGCATCACATATTCTTTTAATTAGAACTTGCCGTTTGTACATAGGCAAACACTTCTAAATTATACATTAATTCATCTTCATTATTATTATCTCATTACAATTACAGTGGAAATTATTTTTGGTCCCAATAGTTCAGTCTTGTAAAAACGCGAGGGGATGCTCCCTCAAGATTTTCCTAAACGACGGGGACTTCCAGAGCCTGCCAATGTTCCTATATAAAGTAAAGCAATAAATACATAGATCTATTATTTTTTGCATAATAATTCCTATAATTTGATACATCACCCTCGGAGTGGAAACAATTTGTGAATAATATTAATGATTAGCAGGCAATGGAATAAACGAATTTTGTTATTATTGTAATCGTATCATTTGTAATTTGATGAACAACATAATACCTGTCGCAATAATTATTTACATCCGCCTTTGTTTCCTCATCAGCATTATAAGAATCCGCTGCCACCGCCAACTTTCCAACGGTCTCATCCGTCATAGACTCCAACATTTTACCGAAGCAGTAGTGTTTTAATTCCGGAAAATCATACTTTTCAGCTCCGTAAATGAGATCCGTGTAGGAAATTGATTCGGTTAGTATGACTTTGCCGGTGTACATGTACTCGAGGATGGCGTAGATGGTTTCGGCATCAATGTCCGTAAGAACTATTTGGCTGGAGGAAGATTCTTTCATTTTTAGCTCGAACATAGCGCTGAATACTTTGCTTCGGGCTGTAAAAGGGAATTATTTAAACTTAATTAATATAAAAATTTTAATTAAAAACTCCGAATCCTTACCAGGAAAATACAAATGATTCAATGTAAATCATAAATGTAAAATCAGCCTAAATATTTCTAATTTACAATTCCAACCAAAATAGAGGAATAAATGAGCAAACAATTATATGATTATAAAGAAGGAATTCGCCATTCAACAAACTGAAACTGAGTTGATGAACGTCAACCCAGGTTATTCTCTCAGCAACGCCTGGTCACCAATAATACCGAAACTAGATGATATTATAAAATAGATAGTAAAAATGAAAAATGTTCCTTTTATTTTTTAGAAAATGTTCTAAATTTAAGAAATCGATATTAATGTTCTATCCCTCATTCTTCCTCAAGCCCTGACGATGTTCACAGATTGTGCACGAAATCTAGGCAATAAAGAATTGTCTAGATAAATAACCACTCCAATTACTACACATGATTACTGATATGCTTATAAGAATATACAGAATGAGAGATTGACAACAAATTACAAACAGATTAACCTCACCAGACAAAATAGCTTTATGAACGCTGAAAGTCTTGCTACCACAAATAATTTCCACATCCGCGTGCTTCTTCTTTTTGAGAAGCTCATGGAAGTCCGTTGAAAAGGTCTCTAAGGTGACGCTTCTCATTCGTTTAAACGGAAGAGAAAGCGTACGGACCACGTTGTCGGGCTCTCCGAAGATTTTCATCTGAACACAAATGTGAAGCGTGTGATTCCGTAAGAGACTATCCTTCTTTTTGTAAAGTTCTGGAATGGAAATGTATTTACGGAAGCCCCACACCAGGTTTTCAGAGCTGAATTTGCTTGAGCCTGAAAGAGAAAATTTCTCTTTATTTTATAAAATTATATTTTCTGAACCAATATGCAAAAATGATCATTTAAAAAATAATAGCCTTACCGCGGTTAGTAACTACATGCTGATTACCATAATTTCCTAAGCTACACTGGAATTTGCAATTCACAACTTGATCATTGTTCAGAATTTCCCCATCACTTTCCTCGCAAACCGTTCCACGGTGCAAAAAATATTCAATGTCTTTAGACGTTCCGGCGATAGAAACAAACCTGTGATCAAATAGATTTAATAATTGGTTGCCGAAATAAATATCATTTTGTGCACATAGCTAACGCATCAAAATTAAATTCTTCCATGGAATTTTGCTATTGAAAAT
>JAQGAK010005572.1:0-10021 GCA_034696945.1 Lipothrix lubbocki | reverse complement strand
AAATTTTTATACACATAATAATTACACACATAACTACAATATCTCTTTTTCTTGTTAATCTTGTATTTTTTCTCTTCCTTTTTTTGAAGGCTATTTAGAGTCAGCCTTTCCTCTATACATATTCGTTCACATTTAAGCTTGTCGTCAAATGTTCTTGTGCCTGTGAGGAGAAATACAAAAAAAATTAACATTAGTTCATTTTAAAAATTTATTATTTTATTTAAATAAATCCGTATCCTTAAATTTTACAATAGCAATAACAATCTTTACAATACCTTCAAAAAAAATTCTATTTAAAACAAAATATTAACAATTTTTATGGGAAATAAAAATCCTTGAAAATTCACCACGACAATCAACATTACTCACAACAATTTCATAATAATTAATTTTTTCATGCAATTTGAACCGAAACACAAATTACAAAAAATAATAATTTGATACTCAAACTTGTATTTTTTTTTTTTAATTTGACACATTTTGAAATTTGTGTTGAAATTTAATTATATCAACTTTGACTTGAAAATTTATTGTAAAAATAAATCGTCAGTGCGTCCCGCAGACGAAATCGTTATTCAGTAATTATTTTTTAAAGTCCAAAAATTCGTTCCAAGTGCAAAGTCACATTTTTACTACAATTGTTTACAATTTTTTACTACAATTTTAGAATTAAATTATAATTACATAATAACAATCAATAATTAAAAATTCGATTATTTCAAATGAAACGTATTAAAAGCAACAAAATTTCAAATTATCATTTTAAACAAAGTCAAAATTCTAACTAAGTAATTTAATTTTCATTCTAGAAAAATACAACATCAAAGAATTTAAGCAATTTATGAAATTTTACAACGTAAAACAATATTTCGTGAATATCTAAAAAAACAGAAACGAGCAGAATTTTTTTTTGAATTAGTCAATATAATGATTTTCATTACTGACTCACCAATTGATCGAAAAATCCGAAATGCTATGTACACAAATTTGTGTCATTTGATAGCATTAGAAGAAGAAGAAGAAGAAGGGGAAGAAGCATGAGTTTTAGTAGTAGAAGAAGAGATAACGTACTGAATAAAATACAAAATGACATGGTAAAAGCCTTGGGTAATTTCAGTTGGTTTAACTATACGGTTCTCTTAATGATAGTTTCCGAGGTCTCCCGTAAATTATTATTTTCTTAATTTTAAATAAACTCTAAAAGTTACAAAATAACGAAATTTCAAGCGCCTGTAACTTCGTAAAACATTTCGCATTTTCTAATAACTAAGCCCTTTCTTGAAAATCATAAAAAATTTAAAATTTCTCCTAAAAATATGTTGCAGAAATCCAGAAAAAATCACCAATTTGTTTTTAAATTTGTAGATTTTTTTAAAAAACATTTAAATTAAATTTTCTTAAAACCCTAAAAATTCTTTAATTTTCCACACGCTCAAATTTCTAAAAATGTTTGGATTTTTCATAAATAATTTTTCATAATAAATTTGACTCAAAATCCTAAAAAAATTCTTCAATTCTGGTCTGGAAAATCCGAGCTTTTCTGCAAATGTAGGAAAATGCAAAAAGTATAGAGACGAATAAGTTAAAATACTGCATAAAAGGAAAGAACATCTCCAGAGTAATCCAATCTTTGTACAGAGGCGACTCACTGACTCGGAAATAATATCTATTTACTGCCTTTCTACACACACACACGGCACAAGTAATCAAGTCTTTTTAGATCAGAGAGTATAAAGTGAAAATTATCCAGGGAGATCAGGAGAGGAAATACACACGACTTTTATTTCTTATGTACCTTTGTATAGAGATACATACACTATTATAATACACACTTGCTCCAATAAACGGAATCAAACACCGCGAAAACAAATTATTTGCTCACCCTCAAAGCCTAGCTAATTTTTTCAAAAGGATACTTTGCCTCAATGCATATACATATACAGCCAAACTACTATATGTACATATGTAATTACATAATAAATCTTCAAACTCCCTGTAATAATATAAACTACAACTACCCACTCATCACATTCATATTCCGACCCATACTTTAGGTTTCTGTATGTAACTGACGATGGTATTCATATTAAATTAACAAAAAAAATTATTTTAAAAATTATTTTAAAAACAAACTTAAATATATTATTTTTAAAAATTATTTAAAAAACAAAATGAAATATATTATTTTCAAAAATTATTTAAAAAACAAAATTAAATATTTTTTAAAAAAAATTGTTTAAAAAAAATTAAATATTTTATTTTAAAAAATTATTTAAAAAACAAAATTGAATATTTTATTTTAGAACGTTTTTTAAAAAACAAAATTAGATATATTATTTTAAAACGTTTGTTAAAAAACAAAATTAAATCTATTATTTAAAAAAAATTTAAAACACAAATTTATGATTACTAAATAAGAAGCAATAATTAAAAATTACTAATAATTTTGCAAATGAAACCTCAAATTAGCACATTTTAAGCAAATTCAAAATTCTAAGTTATACTTATGCCAAATTATTTATTTTTAATTGCGAATAAGAGATGGCGTGCGTCAGAATAAAATACAAAGTAAAATAGTAAAAGTCTTGGTTAATTTGCCTGGATTAGCTACGGTTCTCCTAATAATATTTTCCATCTTCTCCCGTGACGTATTATTTTCTTAATTTTGTATGCAATCATAGACAAACACAACGAACTCAGCGCATCTTTAACTTCATCCAATTCTTCCCATAACTTTCTCCTTTCCTTTTGCTTTCCCTCGTTTGACGGAGAAAACTGCGTGTAATGCCTTTTCTTCTTTTCTACTTTCCTTTCATTAAACTGATTCCCTGCGTTTTCCGCCTTGTTCTTCCTCGTCAGGAAAACAAGGAGCAGTGTATTTCTTCCTTTATTCTCCATGCATTTATATGTGTACACATTCATATAACGGCTTCAACAGATAATCCTTATTTCTAAATTATCATCCGTTTTCTTGTTTACGCTCAGAATAATTTTATTATTAACTTATTTTTAGTGTCGGATTTACGTTTATGTGAAAATCTGTTTTAAATCAAATTATTCATTTTTTAATTGCAGATAATACTTTCCTAACTAAAATAAATAGTTTTCTAATTAAAATAAATAGTTTTCTAATTAAAAACAATAACTTACTATTAGACGCCAGATTCAACCAAAAAGATTTGCAAGACCCAAAGCTTCGTTTGACCTTGGATGGTGGGTCTGTCCAAACGAACTCGGCATTCTAAACCTCCCGATAAGAAAAACGATACTGCTTCATTTCCAAGGTGACGCTGCAAATAAAAAAAACAAAAATTAAAAATTCCGTCTGTTGCCTTTTTTTGTCCATTTCAATTTAGTAACTTTACCTGAAATGTTTTAACTGCAACATTCAACGTAGATTCGGTTGCTTGATCCATGCTTTGAAATGTCAGCTCTCCCCCCCTGAGTATAATTATCTTTTTCTCCCCCATTTCAGTATCCAATTGGAACCCAACCGAGATCTTCTCCCACTTGTTAAAACATGTTTCTACTATCCATGCACCCTGGGTTCTAAATGGGAAACAATGATAATGCGAATCATAAATATTGCCACCTCACTGCAAAATATTATTCTATAAATTGATTTTTAGGGAAATTGGCACGATAAAGAAAGCAACAAATAACATGATACTTTTTCAAGTACATTACTCATCATTATTATTAACTTATTACTGTTATTACATATCTAGATTTTCTCTCCCCTCCAAAGGAAAAAATTAAAGCAAAGCATATCTAAATATTCGTTTCTACAGTCTCGCTCCAACGACCCAGGTACCATATAATAATTTGTGGCAAATGCTTTAACCAACTTTATGAAACTTGTAATAAGGTCGATTATAGTAAATAAAATAAAGATAAGTTATATTCAAATATAATAACGAATATAAAAATTATTAAATTATATACATAATAATCAAAATAAATAAAAGTAAATAACAAAAAACATTTTTAAAAATAGTAAAAAAAAGATATAATAATAACTAAAAATTTAAAAATAAATAAATAATAGAAAATATTTAAGAAACTAATGAAAATAAATGGTAATAAATAATAATGAAAATAAATGGTATTAAATAATAATGAAAATAAATAATATCAACAATACTGAACATAAATAGTAATAAATAATAATGAAAATAAATAACAAACAATATTGAAAATAAGTTGTAAAAATAATAAATATTTGAATTGTTAAAATTGGTTGATAAATAAATACTAACCCAATCAAAAAATATAAGTAATTAAATAAATAATACACAATACATAATGTGATGTTATTATTTAGCGGTGTAAGATTCGCCCTACCTGGAGCATCATTTCAGAAAATATAAACGACGCCATTGTTCGCAAAATTAATTTTGTTATCGGAGGAACAAAATCTTTTATAGACGTGGTTACTTCTTATTGTATGCACCATATGTATTTTCAGAAATAGTATATGTACATATAGTCGGTGGAGATGCAAAGTGGGCTAAATTCATGAGCATCTAAATGCAGGATGGGCAATCCACCCTCAACAAATGACGAGGTAATATTACTTCAATAATTAAACAAATTGTAAAAACTCACCCTGACCTAACTGCTTTCCTCACGGTGAACGTGTCATCGTCGCGGTCAGGGTAAATTTCAAAATCATACGAACCGTCTCGACCTGTTATGTCCATCATAACAAACTCTGTCGGATCATGGCCAGGTGTTCTCTGGAATGCTGTAATCAAAGCATGATGAAAAAATAATTATAACATTAATCTATGATTATTAGTTTTGGATATTAAAAAAACTAAATCCGTGCCAATGGCCTAGCGTTACGGTTTATCAGCAAAAAAGGTTAAAAAATATGAATTAAGCTACTGAAAAATTTAATGCTGAATATAGTCGTTGCTAATTTAAAATTTATATTTCATAAAAATTGAATGATTTGAAAAAATAAATATGTCTTTAATAACATACCAACTGTAATATCCACCTCCATGGAATTAATTTGTCCCGCAGCCATGGCCAATTTTGTATTTTAATAATTAATAATTATTATTAATCACAATTTTAATTACTATTAATTTTAATGCTCTTGGAAGCTGATGATGCTCCGACTATAAAATACTGACTGATGACTTGAAAATCATATTGATACGAAATCCATAGTAAATATCATCTAGCTGGTGGACATTACAAAGCAAAATACGTGGGTAGATCATGTCAATTAAATAAAAACAATAAATTAAACTTATGTGGTATATAAAGAGCTTACATGCAAAAGATATTAAATACATCCATATTGAAGGTGCAATATGGGTTATCTCCACATTTACTAATTGCAAGTTGGGTTATCTACTATAATTTTAAGCATAAAATGTTTCAAATCCAAACAAAGTAACCAATTAATTTTAAATGCCTTGGGTCAACCATTTAGATTTCAGTGATTTTTATACACGCTAAGCCTCTTTGGAAGCACAAAGGTGGTGGATAACCCATCTTGCATGTAAGAAAAGTGGAGATAACCCAACTCTCGCCTCAAGTAGCGATATCAGTGTATTCACATTTTCTAAGGAATTGTCAGATATATTTTTACATAGATACATATATTATATCGATAGAAGGTTATTGCCGCTCAGGTGCACATTTGACCGATAAAAGAAAAAGAACTTTTCAATTAATTTGAATGAGGTTATGACGTACGGAGAGGACTGCATTCATATTAATTGAATAGTTTCGATGTCATCGACCTTTTTTAACTCACTAAATGAGCTCGTTTAAACAAGCCTTGTAATGGAACCTGGCGCATTCATTTGCTGCCAAAACTAAAAACTTCTTTTGTATTAAAACAATTTCTAAATTATTTTGATTTTAAAAGTTTTAATTTTGTAATTGGAAATGTACACTTTATTATTCCGTTAAAACCAACGCATTGAAATAAATAATTACGTTTTTAATTTAAATTTTGATACAAACTTCTGGTATTATTTCTGGAAACTGAATCAACATAAATTCACGGATATCATATAATTAATAAAATTTAAAATTAAGACAAATTTGGATAATTAGATCTATAAATTAAAAATGCATGTCAAGCTGAGAATTTAATTTGTAAATAAAGAGAAAGGGGTTTCGCCTTTCCTTGCATTTCACTTTCTTTACTTTCACTTTTCTTTCGTAATACCATTACATCACCTTCTCTCTCTCTCTCTTTCTCTCTCTCTACGCAATTCTCTTTCCGTTACATTTAACTAATAATATCTTTAAGAACGGTACAAAATGAAATAAATAAAAATGTCTTCTTCAATTTTATTGTGATAATTAAATGATTTTTATTAGACAACAATATGGTCGTGTGCTATTATTTATATAGAAACTCACGTGCTTCTGAGACCTAATTAATGCATATTAATAGGGCTGGGACCATTTCGCGTTTTTTACCCTAAAAATTTCGCAAAATTACAGTCAATTTTTCGCGGTATTTCGTAAAATCGATGACAAAATTTCGCGGTATTTCGCGATTTTTATTCACAGTTTTTCAAGTTTCTGTTTATTCTGGCTTTATTTTGCGGTTTTTAACATCATTTTACAATTTTCAACGAAATATTTTCGATTTTGAGCAGTTTATAATGCAAAAATTAGATAAAAATAATTTCGGAATTTATTTTTCGGGATAAAAATCTCGTTTTTGTGCAATAAATTCCAAAAGAAGTTGTTGGACATCAAATTTCGCGTTATTTCGTGGAAATTTTGTATATTTCGCAGTTTTTCGCGTTTTTATACCATTTTTCGCGCATTTCGCGTTTTTCGCGATTTTTAAATTTTATTTTTTCGGTTTTGGGATGTTCGGATGTTCAATAAAACAATTTACCCAGCTGGGAATACTCTATTGTGAATTTTTAACTTTATCGTGTTTTTCGCGATTTCCCAGGCCTAGACATAACGAATCAGTTAGTAAATGTTAAAATCCATCGGATCAGCAATATTTAATCATGTAAAACAACAGGCACAACTGTGCATAATGTATTATTAAAAGCAGCGGGCAACCATATAATTATTGAATTTTAGTTTTAAATCCAATCTTATGTACCTGGGTATATGTGCACATTTATATACACACAAATTTTGAAAGTTGTAGCAGAGTAACCAATTAAACAAGTATCGTGCTACATCAATGTCAACCAAATATAATGTTATAAAATTCCAAGAGTGAATAACTTCTATGCCGGACAAAAAAAGGTGCATTAAATATAATGGAGAACATTATCTAAAAGCGGTCTGCAACAAATTATGCAAGCAATATCGGAACTAATTTTATGTTTCAACTTAATACCTAAAATGGATTTTATAATACCAGATCAGTAGACCATTTCACCGCCAAAACAGTATGCAAACATCAACGATTATAATTTACACTAAGAGCAGAGTTACTGTCCAGTTTACGATGATGTCAAACATTCTAAGCACCATGCCTTTGTCGACGAAGTACATGGAACCAATACAACCCCTGAGTGGGCGAAGACTCCGCAAACGTTTTCTAAACTCCAGTGAATGTTTTTTTTGTTTCCAGTTACAGAGCACTTTCTCACTTTCTTTGGTCAAATCAGCAACAAAGTCAAAGAATAGGTGCAAATTTATTGAAAATGTTAGGCAACACACCGAAGCCGCGATTGTTATTACACCAGTGCTCTTAATGGCACCGTACAAAGCCAATATTAGAGTCAGTGAGAAAGACCAATGAAATACAAGCACAAGCACACTCACGACTGACAGGCCGTCTGCAAGCAGGATTTGCCATTGGCAATAAACGCTTAAGAAGTCCTTTGGAGTACGAAATCCAGTTTTGGTTTGGAATGACCGGTGATATAAGCTGCAAATAAGACAACTGCCACTCTTAATATTCGATTCATTTCATTTCTTTTTTTTTTCATTTCTCAAAGCATGATATTTTTGCATATGACATACTTCATTTCTTGCAACCATTCTTTTAATGTGCACAGAATTTCGATCCAGGGTGCTTCGTAAACAAGAGTATGAGCAGTAAAAGTCACTCCCGTGTAGAAATACCATAACCAACAGCATAAATAAGCTAGGAAAAAAGCAAATGTATCTAGTGACGTCGTGTCCACCACGGATGAAATTGTAAGCATGCGAGTTGGAGAAAAGAGCATCACAACCAGTACGTCAACTTGACAAACCATCGTCAGGCAGACTAAGGTCAAGGACATTATTCCTGCTTTGTCCATTAAAATGTGTTCCCTTTCGCTCAAAGGGATACATCTGAGCTGGTATTTTTCTGAAGAAAAGTTTTTGGGTCACATGTGTGCATTTTAAGGTTTTTATAGACGTTTATAGTAAGTCATGTGTATTTATAATTATTCGTGATATTGTACAGCTCAGAGCTCTTACCTTTCAAGCCGTTTATCATAATGATATACCGATTGTAGAAAAAAGCGACACCGTTTCCACACAGATAAGATTGTACCTTCAGGCTTAAATTAAAAATCACCATTAGACTTAAACTAACGCCAAGCATTACATTTAAAAGATTCTCCGTGTCAGATGGTGATTGGAGCATTAAAAAAGCTTGGATCGTTCTTGGTATTATTGCAACCAAAGACGTACAGACGGCACAGATTTGGAAGTACCAGCCCCAAATGTGCTTTCGTCGTGGGCTCGTTGATGGCTTTTGCTTTTCGTGATCCCATGAGAGTGGCATAAATAGCAAATATTCATTCAGCCAGAAACCAATGTAGAATAGTTTCCTGGATAAAGGACCAAGCCCGAGAGTTTGATTTTTTAAATCTTTGGAACTTTGCAATATAAATCGTAAATTAGTGGAGGACCTGGCAGCTCTCAATAACGTGTTAAATAGATTTGTCAGTGTGTTCTTGGAAATTGCTTTCCTTGAAGTCATATTGATCGTATAACCTGAAAGAATGTAAAATCTTAGATTTGATCCCTTTCACACTAAAACGTTCAGTATATGGTGAAATTTTAAATATTAAATGGTGTTTTGAATAGATGAAATTAATAATTTTCTTTAACTCGGTGTAATAGATGTAGCTTTATTAGAAATCTCTCCAATGAGCTTCTAGCAGTAATATGTAATAGAATCTAATAGAGTGTGATAGAATCTAGTAGAATCTAATACAATGTAATAGATGTAATAGAATGTAATAAAACGTGTACGTTCGTGAAATGAAAGCACCTATAGCACGATTACAACAACAATTGCTTGAATTACCTTTTTCCGAAACAGCCTGCTTGGGTTGATTTAGTTACATATAATGTCGTCATAAATATTTTCAATCCTACATTTCAGCTAATTTCCCAATCCAATTCCGATTTAAAATTGCGTGCATAGGTTTAGTTATGTACTGTAACGAATATTCGCCCAAAAACAGATGAATGATTTGGCTGACTAATTTCGAAAATTTGATTTTACATTAAGACAATATAATACAATATAATAAAATAATATAACTTGGGAAAGACATGAATGTACTTGGGGAAAAATACGAGGAAAAAATTGGTCATTGCCATTTACACCCGGAATGATGGAAAATATGGAAAACGTTAAAATGGAAACAATACAAATAATATAGGTTTCAATTCGAATCGCTTTTCGAGGTTCTTATTGATGACTATTTAGTAGGGTTTGAATCTTTATTATTTAAATAAAACAAGTATTTGGTATTTGTTTGGCTTCTTAACAACAACTTTTCCACCAATCCGACCATACGCTAGATTTGATGAATGCCGTTTTTGGCTGGTATAATTTGGTTTCTGAATATGTACTGTGTACTTTAATATTCGAACACCGTCGAGCTAGTCAAGCATAAAATGGAATGCTTCCGGGAGATTTTTGTAGGGAACATTTGTTAAAACGATTCCCGTGACAAAAACAACAATAGTCATTACAGTACAAAGAGTCCGCCCCAAGCTTCGAACCTATAGACACATGTGCCTTGCCCTGCTCTTGAGAAATAGTGATTTAATTAGGATC
>JAQGAK010005571.1:0-10023 GCA_034696945.1 Lipothrix lubbocki | reverse complement strand
TACATTTTTAAGTAACTCAATTACATTTTTAGGTAATTCAATTACATTTTGTAGTTTGTAATTTGTAATTAGTAATTAGTAATTTGAGTTGCAAGGAATGTAATTTGTAATTAGTAATTGGAGTCGCTGGAAAAGTAATTTGTAATTAGTAATTTGGGCAACAAGAAAATGTAATTTGTAGTTTGTAATTACAGTCCACTCTCGCTATAAGAGCACACTATAAAACCACTAAAAAGTGCTGTCATAACGTGATGGAGAAAAAACACTAAAAACTGTTTAAATTAGCTTTAGAATGCGTTAAAAAATAAAAGCTGTATTTTGACAGATATTATTATGTTTTTTACCAGTTTCCTAGTGCCAATGCTGTAAATATTAGTACGTAATTATCACATTTACCATTGGTTTACATTTATTATTGGTTATTCCTTGATAGTTTTTAATTTATCATTTATAAAATTTGTATGATTTTTTAAATGCGAGTGTTTTTCTTACTAATACTAATTTCATATTTAATTTTTTACTTTCGCGTTTCACAAAAAAATTTTTGCCCAATATTTTTTAAGTATTCTATAAAAAAATTTTTTTGAAAAACTAATTTTGGGATAAATGCTTTTTACAAAAATTTTAAACATTTATTAAAATTTTAAAACCCATTTTAAAAAATTATCCCAAAGTACCAAAAACTGTAGTCATATAAGTTTTAAGAGGTTTAGATTTTAGATATCAGGAACTTTTGTCACGTTAAACAGCAAAACATGCATAGGAATGAAATCAGATATGCTTAAAATAAATATATGTCGGGAAAATAGAATGGATTGTGAGGGAAAATACTTTATATGTATTCTGTTTAAGATGTGGTTAGTATTTTTTCCGCTCTCCGGCAGAGTACCAAGAATGTAATGAGGTTATTTACGTCGATAGTTTTACAGCGGCTTTCACAAAAGTTATTTTTAGCGTGTTCTCTTATGTACTTTAGTCCCACTAAATTCAGGTTTTCATGCACTAGGAAACACTTTCTACCCAGCAGTAGTATGGGGGACTTCCGAGCTAAATCCTACGCTTGAACTTAAATTCCTTTACAGTTCGAGGTTTTATTGTGAGTTTTGGTAATAAATAATAAATACGTACCTATAACACACGTTGTTAAACAAAAATTTTCAAAATGAAAAAATCCACATCTTTGGTCATAAATTGCGACCACTGCGATTGCACATTTGTTATTAAATCTGACTTCAGGGATCACCTGATAAGCAATCACAGGGATTTATACAATATTTACAGTTGTGAACTATGTAGTTATAAAACTGTACGTAAACCATTCGTGGTAAGTCACATTTGGTATGCGCATAATCCTAACGCAACTAAAATGAAATGTGAGTTTTGCGACTACACAACGGCAGCAAAAATAAGTTTAAATAGACATGTAATGTCCAAACATGAGAAACGTGATATAGACGAGTTGAAAATAAAATCTACGCATAATCTGCGGAAACAAAGAAGGTCTCGGCCCGATCCTAAGAATTTCCAGTGTGATTATTCCAAGTACACATCAAAAACAAAACAATGTCTACAGATGCACTTGACCAGCGTACATGCAAAGTCAACAAAAATTCACAAATGTAGTTTATGTAATTATGAAACGAAAATCAAACGTTATCTGCATAGACATACGCGGACACAACACAATCCTGACGCTAAAATGTATAATTGTGTGTGCAGTTATAAGACGGTAGACAGTCCGAATTTCAAGAAACACCTGAGGCGCAAAAATAGTTGCAAAGAAATTGTGGGCAAAGCAAGGAAAGACAAGATTAAACTGCAATGCAAGATTTGTGATTTTCAGAGCAATGAAAACAAATCCATTGCCCTCCACAATATAAACAAACATGATAGGCCAAGAATTATTATAAAGAGATTAAGAATTAAAGAACCTGGACGACAACATGTTGAAGCAACAAAATTAGCAACATTATTAGTTTCAAACGAGAATAATGCTTATTCGGACAGAGGACGAACTATGCGAAACAAAATAAGTGGAAAGGACCATAAAGGAAAATTTAAACAAAATATTCGGTACAGAATCAAGAGAAAATACTTCTTTCATTTACAAAATGTGCCCACAATGAAACCCGATTCCACAGAGAGTGGCAAATTGGACAATGCGGCGTGTACAACGACTGATGAATTACCAGAACCAGATCCGTGGACTGCGTATCACTGCAAGGAATGCGGTTTCTCCACAGATTCCATGACCCTGTTTGGAGTGCACATGGAGCAAGGATGTTCCAACAAAGACTTTACGATGTGAAATAGAACATTATCGAAGTCTTAATCGTGTAAACAAAAATATCAAACGGAATGAACACAAATATTTTACAGACGGACAATTATTTCAAGAAATGGTTGTGTTTATAGCTCAAATTTTAACACTCATTTCATTGCTTCCCATATCAGAAACGTCGAAATATTTGATAATGATGATTCATTTTGAAGGACCTTGAAGAATTTTGGATATGTAATAAAAATGAATGTTTAGCTGTAATCGTAAATTCTTACAACACATCAAGCTAAATTGATTTGAAATAGATTTCTTTTCATGGTACAAGCGTGCCGTGGTGACGTGTACGACGACTGAGATATTAACAGAACCAGATGCGTGGACTTCGTATCACTGCAAGGAATGTGGTTTCTCCACAGATTCTATGACGCTGCTGGGATCGCACATGGAGCAAGAGTGTTCCAACAAATACTTTAAAATGTGAAAACGGTATGTGGAAGTCTCAGTTTTGTAGACAGAAACACCAAACGGAATAAAACACAAATATTTTACATAGAATTATTTTCGAGTAATAGCTAAATTTGTGTTGACGGTCCAAATTTTAATAAACATTTTAGTGCCTTTCATATCAGATATATCGAAATACATGTGGGATAACGATGATTCTTTTTTAGAAGACTGAAGAATTTTGGAAATGCATTAAAAAGGACTGTTATTGTACAGACAATTATTTTCGACTAATAGTTAAATTTGCATTGATACAGCCCAAATTTTAACACAAAGTTTATTGATGTCTATATAGAAATATCGTAGTATTTGTTGATGGTGATTCATTCTCAGAGGACTTTGAAGAGTTTTGGAAATTCGTTAAAATTAACTGTTCAGTTGTTATCGTAAATTCTAACAACACATTAAGATAAATTCATATAATACATTTTCCTTTTCGTGGTACAAACGTTCACATGTGTGGAATATTATAGTAATAGTTATATACAATATCAATAAAAATGGTCAAAAGCGAGATTGCTGTAGTTTGTTGAATATTATCAAATCATTTGTAATTGACTAGAATCTGGAAATTGTTTTGAAACCATCTGTAATTGTTAGAATAAATACTTCTTGAAAACAAAACATTAGCTGATTTTTGAAAATGTGCCGGTGGGAAATTTTGCTCCACAATGACCTGTTTAAGAGCAAGTCAAGACGATTTTCCGAATTACCAAAAAATCATCCAAATGGTCTACAACGCACATTTAAACATTCCTTAGTCAACAAGGGAAATTACTTCAAAATCAATGCTATGCGATCACAATTTCAATCCTTTGTGCACCGGATTATCGTTATAAGAGATCTTTATATAAGAGAACTCTCTCTGTAAGAGATACTTTGGGCCCACATATCATACATGGTTATATGTATATGAGCTCTCTCTCTATAAGAGAATTCCTATATTAGAGACAGTTTTTGGTTATTTATAGCGTTCCCTTATTGAGATAGTTCAGTGTAGTTCTGGTTTTTCTATAACTATCTTGTAACATTTTGGTAATTTGTTCCAAGGATTTGCCAAATATTCTCGGTAACAAGAATATGTCAAAAAGGCTGTTTTGCTCCTCCACAGTGCCCGTTCAAGAGCAAGTCGAGTCGATTTGTCAAATTAAAAAAAAGGCAAAAATGATCTACAACGTACATTTTAACATTCTTTTTTCAACAAGAAAAAATAAGTTAAAATCGATGCTATTTGGTTTCAATTTCAATCTTTTGTAGGTAATTTTCCTGAAAAACGTTTCAACACCATTAAATGTAAAAAGCTGAAAAGTTAGACAATTAATTACAGTGGACTCCCCCTATAAGAGGCCTCCCTCTAGGAGCATTCTCCCTATAAGAGCACTGTTCCGTCCTCCCCTGAATATTGCAATGTTAATTGCGTTCCCTATAAAAGCATTCCCTATAGGAGCATTTCCACTATAACAGCGCCCAATTTTTTGCTGCTGAGGCCTGCGCCATTCCCTATAAGAGCATTATGCTCTCCGTAACGTTAGCGTATGACCGTTGTCACCCCTTAAACCTAAATATTTGCCGTCTTGCGAATTTTTATTAAAAGTATCACTTTTTATTATTAAATGACTGTGTAAATGTAATTCTTTTACTTATTAATATTAAAATTTAAACAATCAATAAAAATAATTTCTGTATTTAATATTTATTTTGAACTTTATTAAAAATAAGTAATTAAATAATTTAATGATTGAATACTAAAAATGTAGCTTAAAGTCCATCAAGGTTAATAATAGTTTATTAGATATTTTAGCGCGAATAATATTAAATGAAAATTAGGATTCGGCCCGTGAATTTTTCCTGCATGCAAATTTTCGAATTAGGACGAAATTTCAAAATGTTGTTTTAAAAATTAATAATTTCATTAAGAATTAATGAGGCCAACAAATAATTTTAATCATTCAATAAATAAATAATGAAGAAAACTAAAGTGAATGAACAAATAAATAACTATTAAAATAGCTCATAAATATATCTGGAATACATGCAACAAGGTAACTAACTGCTGTAATTAGTAATTAATATTATTGTCTTCGTGTTTAAAAGCAGTGCATCATCAATTCTATAGGAATTGAATGAATTGTGTAAATATATTTGTGAGTGAATGTAGACATATCTTGGATTTATACATAGATCTACATATGTACTACATTGCAGGTATTCTGGTGTATACATAAATTAATGAAGTTTTAATTTTTATGTATATTTAGACCTAATTCCCTATAAGAGCGTACCCTTATAACAGCGCAAATCTTGGTCCTTATAGTGTGCTCTTATAGAGAAAGTCGACTGTATACGAAACGTCAGTCTCCACTGTTTACTGACTGTATCCGCAAAAAATCCGATTTTTTGGACCACCGCCTTTCTTTGTAAAGCAATGATGCATATATGTAGCATGTTAAAGGCGGTAAGCATGTTAGGCGCGTAACACTGATTGTTAGGTCAAGGGACCCACTGCAGCTTGTAGCGTTACGTACTATATGCATGACCCCTAACTGCTGCAAAAAATCTAATACACTGAATTCTTGTTATAAGAGAACGGTATAAATCACCAAAATCAATCTCTAAAGTACCAATTCTCTTATAGAGAGTGCTAGTATGCATATAACAATGTATGATCCGTGGGCCCACAGGATCTCTTACAGGGAGATAGTTCTCTTATATGGAGATCTCTTATAGCGAGAGTCCGGTGTGTAAGTCTCACAACCTTCCGCATTTTTTACAAAATATTCTTCGCATTTTACCTTTTTAATTATCGCACTGTATTCGTACTTGAAAAAACCTAATTTTTTGCTCTGTATTATTTTAAATAATGATTGTTGGCACTGTTCGCGATGGAAAGAAACTAATTTTTTGAAATAATAACTTTATGCACTATTTGTAACAAATGAAACATTAATAATAATTCTGCTTATCTATACACATACATAAAATCCATGTACCACTCTCTGCGACTGGGTGAACATTTGTAGGGCTGTGGGATAGATTAACCCCCTATTTTTCACATGTTAAAGTATTCCTGAATTCCTGAAGGCAAGTTTTTCAAGACGTTAAAACTGTTTCAAGATGCAATTTAACCCCGTGTGAATGTACTTTTCTTGTTATTGCTCAAGTGGCAAAGAACCTTATACTCTGTAGAAGTCAATGAGAAAATCAGAAGTCGTCCAATCGAACAAAGGCAAGTCCTTGGCTTCTCCTCTGAGGAAATCTCTATTTTTCGCTTCCTCCTTATATGTCTAAAGACACGTATTAAGAATAATAATTATATGTGTGTGTATAATACCTATAGCTGATGTAAACGACGTATCGTGTGTGTTTCTATTAATGTATAGAATAACCTGGAAGACTCTGTAAGAAACTTTTAGACACTAATTAACACTAATTGGGTTCAAAAGAACGGACGAAGATCTAAGACACAAAATATTTTCTTAAGTTGTCTGTTGGAAACTTGAACCCAACTAAAGGTTAGTACGATTTTTTTTGGTTAATATGGCGAGACGGTTCGATCAGACTCGTCACATACCGAAATTGGATGGCTCAAACTATCTCACCTGGAAAATCCAGGTGACGGTGATTTTACGAGCTAATAAACTTATGGGGTATGTTGATAAATCGATTGACCGCCCAAAGGGTAAAGATGCTAACTCAACCGACTTTGACCAACACGACGCTGAATGTCTGGCAATTTTATTGTCAACGTTAGGGAACCGGCAGCTGTTGCATGTAGCTCATTTACGAACTGCTGCTGAAGTTTGGGACCGATTGAAAGGAATGAACTCTGACTATTCGGTGCTCAATAAACAGCAAAGCTTGGCAAGATTCTTGAACTATAAAATCAGGGAAGACCAATTATTGGTCGAAGCATACCTCGAGTTGGAAGAGATTTACCGGGGATTGCTTGAGATAGGTGTAACAATCGATGACACAACGGTCATCACTAAATTAATACACAGTTTGCCCCCGAAACACAAAGCATTTCAGAAAGCTTGGGAAAGTGTTAGCGAGGATCAGCAAACGCTTTCGGCTTTGTACGCTAGGCTCAAAAGATAAGACATGGCCGAAAATGATCCAGAAGCAAAGGCTGCTGAGAAAGTTTCAAAAGTAAAGGCTTTCAATACTGGATCGAAACCTCAAGGGTTTAAAACTCATGGCGGTCAAAAATTAGGCAAAGGCAAAAGTCAGGATAAAAAGCAAGGTAAGTGCTTCCGAAGTGACAAGCCAGGGCATTTCGGAAAGGACTGCAAAGTGCAATTAAAGAAGCCGGATGTCAATGTGACAAATCCAAAAGCTTTCATGGGGTTAGGGGGAGTGTCAGAGATAGGTAATATCAAAGGAGGGTTGTCAGAGCGAGATATTATTGCAGAGGATGGAGCAGTCAACGCGACAAATAATTCATCGCATTTAAGCAGGACAATCATAAATGATAAATGGATCTCGGACTCAGGTGCAACGCAGCATATCTGCGGTAATGCTAAATGGTTTTCCAATTTTAAGGAATTTCGGAACCCCCAGCCAGTCTTTTTAAATGATAAAAATTCCGTCAATGCGACAGGAATGGGAACAGTGATAGTTCAGGCACTGATAGGGGAAAATTGGGAACTCTGTCAAGTCAAAGATGTTCTATACATCAAAGACGCTGTGAATCTATTTTCTGAAATTCAAATGGTTCAAAAAGGATACACGATAGTGCGAGATGAGAACGGCTCCGTGTTTTACAAAGGTAAAGAACCGGGACCGAAGGCTGTTATAGAAGAAAGTCTCATTGTTATGAAATTTCGGCCAGTACAGTTGAAGTACAGCGCACTAATGAGTTAACCTAGAAGGGTCAGTTATGGCATAAGCGTTTAAATCATATTAACATAGGTTATGTCAGGGAGTCCATTAAGAAAGGGGCTATTAAGGGCGTTACGTTGGAGGACGTTCAGGACGAAATCTTGTGTGAGAGTTGTGAAATTGGGAAACAAGCTAGAAAAAGTTTTCCAAGCAAAACGACTCCCAAAAACACTACTCCAGGTGAAGTAATTCATGCAGACCTAGCAGGAAAGATGCCAACGCCATCTCTTGGCGAAGCCAATTATTTCTTATTAATTAAGGATGAGGCTACAGGATTTAGATTAGCGTATTTCTTGGCAAAAAAGAGTGAGACAGCTAATCAAATCAAAGAATTTATTAGGTTCCTTGAAAAACAGACAGGGAACAGTGTAAAGAGATTCGTCTCAGATAATGGCACGGAAATGTGCAACCTGGACATGGAATTGTATTTCTCAGAAAAGGGAATTGTTCATGAAACAAGTTCGGCATACTGTCCCGAGACAAATTCACGGATTAAGCGTGAATTTAGGACGATTAAAAATTGTGCTAGAACAATCTTGTTAGAGTCAAATGCCCCCGAGTGTCTTCGGGCAGAAAGTGTAGCTACGAGCATCTACGTTCATAATCGAGTCTAAGATAAGCAAAGTGGTGATAAGACAGCATTTGAAAGAGTGTTTGGACGAAAACCATCTTTGGATCATCTTAGAGTATTTGGTAGTACGGCGTACGCACACATTCCTGATGTTAGAAGACGCGTGTGGTCGCCAAAAAGCACAAAATTAATGTTGGTCGGTTACTCTTCACTGGGGCGGAAGTATCGTCTATATGATGCCGAAAATCGTAAAATAGTTGAGGCAAGAAACGTGACTTTCCATGAAGATATTCGGGAAAGAGAGACAGTCTCGGTCTCGGTTCCGAATGAACCGAAAACTCCGGAGGATGCACCAGCTTGTGGAGCAGGAATCCAGGAGGAAAGGAATGCTTCATCAGATGAAGATTATCCTGCGTCAGAGTTAATGACAGAGGGAGACACGGTGTTCACAAGTGATGAATCAGAAGAAGAGACATCCCTCATTCGTAAGTCACAGAAGAAAGCGAAGTCCAAGGATAAACCTAGTTTGCTAGGACAATTGAATCCAATCAGGTATTTACGGGACCGGTCAACTCTAAAACCGCCAGACCGTTATCAAGCCATGATGAGTAAGGCGATAATGGAACCCGTCCATTTCAAAGACGCCATTGAATCATCGAACCGAGAAAATTGGGTCACCGCAATGGAGGAGGAACTCAACAGCCATGAGAAGAATAAGACTTGGAGCTTAGTTGAGAAGCCAGAAGGAGCTAAAATTCTCGACAACAGATGGGTCTACAAGGTGAAGAAGTCAGAGGACAATTCGGATCTTTTCAAGGCAAGGCTAGTTATTCGAGGCTACCGGCAACAATACGGGATCAATTATTTGGAGACTTTTGCATCCGTTTGTAGATACGAGTCTGTCAGGTTGCTTTTAAGTTTAGCTGCACTACTTGGGATGTTCATTAGGCAATTCGACGTCAAAACTGCCTTCCTGCATGGGGTCTTTGAAGAAGAAATTTATATGAGGCAACCCGAAGGTTTTGAAAAAGAAGATCAGCGCCATCTAGTGTGCAGATTCCACAAGTCGCTTTATGGCCTCAAGCAAAGTCCAAGATGCTGGAATCAAAAGTTCTCGAAGTTTTTAAATGACTTTAATTTAAAAAATACGTCATGTGATGACAGTGTATTTACAGGAACTATTATTCGCCTGAAAATATACTTGTGTCTTTTTGTCGATGACGGATTAATTTTCGGGGAAGATGAGAAAGCCGTTGATTCGGTTGTTAATTTAATTCAGGAACTGTTTGAGATGAGGGTTAGCAAGCCGAATACATATGTAGGTCTAGACATCGATCAAAACAAGGAAGAGGGATTTATAGCTATCTCTCAAACTTCATATATTCGTGATTTATTAGAACAATATATGTCAGACTGCAAAATAGCGAGTGTTCTAATGCAACCCAATCTAGACTTAGTACCAGTTGCATGCCTGACAATTTGTTGCCCTACCGACAATTAATTGGATCACTATTATTTTTGGCTAAATGTACTAGGCCGGACATTTCTCATTCTGTTAGCAAACTATCTCAGTTCCTGCATGCTTTTGATAAATCACATTGGAAAGCAGCGAAGTACATCTTGAGGTACTTGAAGGGAACAATGGATTTAAGAATTGTGTATAGAAAACAGAGTGATCTAGAACTTGTTGCTTATTGTGATGCTTAAGGAGTTGTCCGAAACGTCGTTCTCGAAAATAAACTTTGTGATATTTATAATCGAGTGAACTAACTGCTTTATTCTGCTT
>JAQGAK010005570.1:0-10023 GCA_034696945.1 Lipothrix lubbocki | reverse complement strand
GGAAGCTTTTTAGGTGTGTGAATACAAAATCGAAACTCACACTCAAAATTTGGTGAGTTGAGCAAGGATTTGAGTGTTAGTGAGGGTTCCTGAATTCCAGCCTTAAACATGTATCATGTAAACATATTTCATTAAATTATTTATTTTCTGCATCCCGACCTTTGACCTTTCCAAAAAAACTAAACTAGGGTTTATAGCAAAATGTGTAGTGGCGGTAGTCATAAATTATACAAAATTCCTGAGCAAAAAAAATTCAATGCAGGGGAATATTTAAAAGTAATTTAATTTATAATGTTTGTATTGTTTTTATTTCATGTCTAACTCCGGGCTGGCTTCAACTGGATGTCTTCGCGGATTGTCATGACTTAAACCTAATTGATGTACCTAATTTACGAAATCTCAGGTAAGAACTTATAATTCATCATAATTATTTCAGATTGTCATGTGACTTCAATTTTGTTTCTATCGTTCCGCATCTCCCTGCATACCTTTCAAGAGGAAAAAAGCATGCAAAAATCGTAGAAATGCCATTAAAGAAGCAAGTTTTCGCGCTGTGACTTAAACCGATGTCAATAGAAAAATTCATTATTTTCCCAATTCTTTTAAAATGCGACCGGAGCAAAGAGAAATATTCCACGAGTAAAACCCCTGCCGAACAAATGTTTTGCATACTGTGGACCTTAAATGAAGATCTAGTAGCAAATTATTGATACGAGCTTTTCGACGAATTTCAGTTTTTCATAATGATGATAGTTTCTTTTATTTTTTACGTGTTTTAGTTTTTTTTTAAATTTCATGTATTTCGATGGGTTTTATTCTTCATGTGTACATTTTGTACCTCTGGAACTACATAGTAGAATTTCTTTAAACCGGCGCGCTGTAAAGCGTGAAAATTTGACCGTTATAAAGAAGTTCTCTTATTAAGAGTTTTTTTTTTGTTTTAAATTTAAGAAATGCAAAAAATTAATTCAATGTTTTTATGAATTTACTCTATGCATTACAATTATTATTACTCCTTCCTCATCCTTACTTTTGCCCTGAAGATGATCACAGATTGTGATTGAAAGCTTGGCTAATAAATACAGAATATTATTAACCACGTATCCAATTATTTACAAAAATGATTAAAAATATTCACAAAAATTTTAAACCCGATATAAATGAAGGTAAAATTTTTGGAAATAAAATACAGGTGCTGAAATTAATCCCAAGAACAATTTGTAGATATAAAGCAATGGCATTGCTTAACAAGCGTTCGCATTCTACTGTTTGTATTCATCTCTCTTCTGTATAAACCAATCCTGTATGAAAACATGTGTACAGCAATGGGTAACATGCTCTCAAATTTAATCCTGCAGACTTTGTATTTATCACTTGTCGGTTCAAACAAAAGATATGACTGCAGCAGTGAGTAGCTCTAATTCACTTCCATGGAATTCATTTACAAAAATAGTTCCAGCGCATTTAAAGATGTGAAAGCTTGTTAATGTTAACCAGTATCTCATTAGTATTGTTTTACATTCACCGGAACATTATTGATAAACTGCGGAAAAAATTAAATTTGTGTATGAATTTCTGAATTAAGCTTCAAAACTGTATCCTTATAGAACAAATGCTGTTAAAAAGGTGGGGAAACAAAGTAGCGATTGATTATACATATACAATGGAGACTCGTTAAAACCGGAACGTGATGTGTAAGTAAATTGTATACAAGTCTGGCATTTTCTGAAGTCAAAATTTTATTCAGTCATAATTTTATTTGGAAAGTTGAAATAATAACGTTTTTGAAACGGACAAATTCTTGACTGGAGCTACTGCTGACGACACGGTTGGGATTTTCAATTTTTTTTGGTAATCATTTGTCACTGTTAAAGTCATATTGACACACCTTCGAACATCTTCATCTTCGCGTCTCGTTTTATTTAGGAAATACAAACCACCTTTCCCCACCAACTCAGGAGCGTATTTAGCTATAATAATTAATATTGCAAACATGATTACATTTCCATTGTTATGTATTAACACGGCTCGCAATATAATGCTGCATTCACGTTTTCACGGTCAAGTGCTTACTGAAGATAACAATTTTATCAGAATGACTGTAATAGTTATCATATAAGCACATCGTCGGCGTAACATGAAAATGTGCTACAGTTGTTTATAAGCTATAACGTTACGAAAATGTTAGCACCTTTTCGTGTTTAACCGACGACATGGTAATCGGTAGATTGTTTACCCTGCTCACTTCAATAAGTCAACATGTGAGTACAAATTTGCTGTGTGAAAAGGCTGCAAGACTATATGTAAAAAAGCCCATGATAGGCTAGGCATGGATGGGACATGAATTCCCTACAGGTTAGCCAATGCATAACTCACCTGGTAACGTAAATTTCAAGTGAATTTCTTAGGTGTTTTCCCCTTATAGTGAGATTTTATGCATTTCTTTCGATACACACATTTTGTGGGGAAAATCATGAAGACCGTAACTTATTTCTAGCTTTGTATATACATATCAGGATTTGACAACAATTTTAATTGTTGACTTTTTATAAAAATTTAGTTCGTGTCGACACTTTGGTTCATTTAATAGGTACCGAAGGCGATATCGCGTCGGGTATCTTGATGTCAGGGAAAATATTCTTTAGGGCGGGACACTCAGTCGTCATTAAAGCAGCTTGAATTGCAGCACAGCAAGTCACCGCTTCATCTGCACTAATAATTTTACTCGGCGTTTTATCTTGAAAAGGATTCATTATCAACTCTTGCACCTTTGGAATCCTTGACGAGCCTCCTACCAAAATTACTTCATCGACTTCCTTGACAGATCAACGCCTTGCTGGAACAAAGACATTCAAGTTTTCCAACTTATCCCTGGCGACTTTGATAAATAAGTAGGCGTCATAATGTACATAAAACAACGTAATTTCGAACTGTTTTTTATGCGAAAGTTGTCTCTTAGTTTTTTCGCATTCATTTTGTAGCCTTCGTAACAATCTCGCTACTTTTACTTTATCACGTCCAGACCCAACGGAAGTTAGGTAAATGCTGTTTTTCAATTCAAACTCTCGCAAACAGAAGTCGACTAGATTTCTGTCAATGTCTTTACCCCCAAAATGGCTGTCACCGCCAATTGCCCTGATTTGTATATTGCAAGTTTAGTTGCATGGATATGCGCCTCAGTAAAATTAGCAATTACGGTCATGCTTACTATATGTATTGGACGGTTTAAAAAATGCCAGGATTTATTCCAGAGATGAGCTGTAATTTGCTTCAGTAAGTACTGGCCATTCAAAGTAATCCGAACCAATGACACTCACTCCCAAAAAATTATTCTGTAGGACATTTATTCAATTACTTTAAATATACAAATTTCAATCTCATTATGTCAGATTGTATCGACTGACTTCCTCGAGATTGAAACGATGGCCAATCAACCGCTGCACATGGTAAACTGCTGCTGTGGGAACCCGTCTTGCTAATCCTTTGGCAGCTGGTCAGGCGGTTAAACGGAATTTGAGTGCAGGCCTGGGGTGTGTGCGGTAAAGGGAATGTGGGGGCCCCAGTTGTGCTATAAGCCTATGGCAGGTAAAATGCTTCGCAAGTTGTAATAAAGAGATATATAAGCAAACAAATAAAGAGCTAAGGTGGTTACGACTCTGTATAGCCTTCGAATACATCGGAGCATAAACACAATTTTTTTTTAAAAAACCGAATTATTTCTGTCGATGTTAACGTAGGGGTGGGATTTGTGCCGACGCTTTTTGGAATAATTTCGACATTTCTGTCACAATACGATGCCGTGCGGCAGTAGGTAGAGATTACGTTAATTAGAATTGTCGAGTTGCCCATCTTTACACTCCATTTTCTATAAAATTCAGTTCATTAAAACATATTTAATAAAGTAGAAATATTAGGCTAGCATTTCTCGTAACTAAAATATGATCGAATTCAAAGGCAATTACAATTTGAAAATATAGCAGTGACGTTCTCATGTCTTGTATTTATTTTGCTTGAAGACTACTGTTATTATTTTACATTTGGGCATTATTATTGACATACTTTATGAAAATCCAAATTTTGGGCACAATTTAAGGATAAATCCAATGTGACTAATAGAATTTCTCAGAAATTTTAAAGTTTAAATTTACATATACTTCGGATATTTTCGTAATTCAAATTAGACGCTATAGCGATCCCAATAAGAATAAGAATTTATTAGGTCGATATAAGTGGCCTCAGCCTTTACAACCAAATGTCTGTGCTTAGGCACAGATCTCTCAATATCACAAACAATACAATAACACAAAAAACATCTGTTTTACACACAAAAGTTACAATAATTATAATTTGACAAAATTATAGTACATTCATTCATAATCACATTTTGCTCCAACTATTATTCAGAATGTTATTAAACAACAATAGCGATCCCAATGAGCTTTCTCATTTCCACTTTAAATTTGTAAACCAATAAAACAATTAGGTCACCCTCTGCGAATGGAATTTTAATTCCCACGCAGATTCTAATGTAAATAGTCTTTCATATAAAAGATTGCGATACAGAAACACGAAAATGTAGAAGCTTTTTGTTGCAATTACAATTTTAATATATTTTAGACCTGACAGATTAGGTTCTGCTGTTAAAGTTCCGGGGCTATAATTAAAAATGGCAGTGTAGTACAAAACCTGCAGTATTTTATTTCATTATAGCAATTATTCTCAAAAATAATTTTTGAAATCGATTAATCAAATAACAGCTTTCGGAAATAAATTGCAGATGTTGAAATTCTTCACGAGAATATTATGTAGTTTAGTTGGCAATGACATCGCTTATAACAAGCTTGAACCAGAATACAATGGAGGTTTGTTATGACGCAAAGAGACGTGAGCATGATTGTTATAATAATAATTGAGTTTATTACGATCGATATAAACCAGTCGTTATGGATGTTTCACTTCCTAGACTAGAAAGCTCAAAAAACAATTATTTTATTTGGTAAGCTGAATAAATTCTCGACAACTGAAAAATTATTTCCCTAATAACATTCAGCTATAACCAGTTTCTACTGTATTCAAAAGAAGTCAGATAATACAAACTATGACAAAATTGAACAGGTGGAGATGACAATTTTTTAATGCGGACCATGGCAACAGTGGGGACTCAATTAAACTTTTATATTTCTTGACAAGTATTTGTTTGCCGCTTCTAATGCCATATTGACATACTTCTGAACATCTTCATCTTCACTTCTCATTTTATTTAGGAAATCCACACCACCTTCCTTCACCAGCCTAGGCAAGTTGTCGCTGGCTATAGGAACTAATATTGGAAACATGATTACAATTTCACTGTTATGTATTAGTAAATTTAATAATTAGTAATCACTACTACAAACCACAGGTACTAATATTATTACACTAATACGTAAAACCGTGCCTTTACATAATAGCAATCAATATTTCGTTGGACTAACTGGAAAAGGAGCTTATATGATTTAATGATTTGGACACAATATGAAAAGGAGCTTACATAAAATCACTAATTCGAAAAGGGGCTTATATTAAATAATTGCGTTCACGGAGCTGGTGGCTCCGGAGCATGGGATTATATAAGCTCCTTTTTTACTGGGAAATTTCGAATCACGACATGACCCCTTTTCATATTGGCCCAAAATCATATAGGCTCCTTTTCTAGTTTGTCCGACGATTTTTTGCTTATGGATTCTGCTCACGTTTAGATTGAAATAAGTATAAACGTTGTAGATATGTGTCAATTTCAAACCTACAGGGTAACATAATTTTTATAGGTTCCACTACTTGTGTAAAAACGCGACAAAAATATTCGAGTGCTAATAAAACTACTATTGTTCCCAGTAATTATTTAGGATAAATAATAATACATTACAAGTTAAAAATAAAATTTGTTTGGGCCTAATTTTAGTGCTCATATTCCCTGCGATATTTTAGTTATTCAAATACATTCATAAGATTCATGGGGTAGGGACAAAAGAAGACATTGACATCAAGGAAATAAAATGTTAATTATTACTAAGCGGGGAAATCGCGAAAAACACGATAAAATTAAAAATTCATAATAGAGTATTCTCAGCTGTGTTAAATGTTTTATTGGACATCCGAACATCCCAAAACCACAAAAATTAATTTTGTAGATCGCAAAAAACGCGAAATGCGCTAAAAATAATGTAAAAACGCGAAATATACAAAATTGTCACGAAATACCGCGAAATTTGAACTCCAACAACTTGTGGAATTTATTGCACAAAAACGTCAATTTCAGTTAGAAAATAAATTCCTAAATTATTTTTATCTACTTTTGGCATTAAAAACTGCTCAAAATTGAAAATAACTCGGTAAAAATGGTATAAATGATATTGAAAACTGTAAAATGAAGCCAGAATAAACAAAAACTTAAGAAAATGTGTATAAAATCGCGAAATACTGCAAAATTTCGTCATGAATTTCGTGAAATACCGCGAAAAATGGGCTGTAATTTTGCAAACTTTTTAGGGGCAAAAACGCGAAATGGTCCCAGCCCTAATTATTACGCACTGCACTAATTATATTGAAATGGATTTACTTACGCCAGTATTTTGTAGGATGATTAAGAGACCAAACTGCAAAAAGCTGACATTCCGTAGTGTGAGTGGCATTTAACAGCTCTAAATACAGTTTCCAAGAGGAACTGTAAAGAGTGAAATTGAACAATTAAAACAAATTTATACTGCTCCCAAAAATAAAGAAATACATTTAAATAATTTTAGGAAATAAACACTAGCAAAGGACAAAAAAATGTTTACAAACCTGACATATAAATGTGTAGACCGATCCTCCTCCCAGCGCTTAACACTACGACGAATTCCACTTAACACGTCAGCTCGTCGTGGGGATTTAATAGTCCACGCGACCACGCCGTCCAAAAGTATTTGAATTATAACAAATGCGGCATAGTAACTGACCTGCGATGCAATGTAATTCGTTAAATTTAAACCGTAGAGCGCTAGGAGACCAATGGAGGAAGAGATATTCTCAGACATAATTATAGCTCCAAAAATAGCCAAAAATGGAGGAATGTAGTTTTGACATTGTACACAATTTGCATGAGTAAAGAGAAGTGACTAAATACAAATAAATATATCGTACGTACCCAATTTTTGTCTTTAGTTGATTCCAGAAAATTATAAATGACATTAATGAGCTCAGAGATCATAAGTTGCGGCCTCAAGTGCTCGACTTTTGCTACGTTCATAAGTGACACTGCAACCGAATAAAATGGTATTAATTAAAGTATATAGTATATACATATACAGTCTATAAGAGCCACAGGTGGAAAGCCAACGAAACAAACATTCACACCATTTTGCTGCTTTCTTTACTTTCTTTGATTAAACATTAAACAAACAACAAGCATAATTTATTTGTACTACATTTTTATTTTCAACTTACGCAGACAACGCTCTTCTAAGACCACGTCGTTAGGAAACGCATTGAGACATTTGAGAAAAATTTCGATCCCACGGTGCTCCAGAAAACTCCCACAGTTGCCAGGAGTTTCTTTAGTAAGCTGGGAATCAAAAGAAAGTAAAGAGAAAAAAATATACAAATGCATATAAATTATCCGCAGACATACCATCTAGCGTAAGTAATGTTGATTTCGATTTTGCTGAATTAAATAACTCTGCTAAAAATATACTCATCGTGAACTTTCGTACAAATTCGCTGAAAAAGTAGGTTGAGCGAGTGCTGGAACTTGTAATTTTTGACAGACATGTTTCTGCACGTGATAAATTATTTTTGTTTCTGTGATTAAGAGGTTGTTGGCAGTAATCAAATTTTACATATCGTTAAAGTGTGTTTTTGCTAATTTCTAAAGAAAGTAAACAATATTTCTTCTAAAGCTAAATTTTATAATTAAATCAAAAGCTGTTAGTATGTAATTTAGGTTTATATTGTTTACCTGAAAAAGTGCTCTATGAATAACGAATGACGTTGCGGAAAAATATTTTTATTCATTAAATATTTAATTGTCAAACTATGTCAATTTAGACTCATAAAAATTAGTTTCCTTAACAAGTGTTTATATAGCACAAATATAAGCAGATTATTATTGCGTTTTTTCCCTTTCATTACTGATGTGTCAACGAATGGTGTATATTATTGAATTCCAAAATTTCTGACCTCGAAGTAGAATTATTTTGGTAAAGAAATACATAAATTGTAATTAATCTCGCGGAAAGCAATAGCTTTTGAGAATTTTTACGGGCAGTTTGAACTTTTAATTATAATCACAATTAGTTATTTAATTTTTTTAAGTACGAAAATGTATGTAAATGTTCTATATTATCATTATTCATTATTATCATTATCATATTAAAACAAGCGCTCGAAGCGCGCTTGTTTTTGAAGCGGGTGGGGCCAATCAAGTTATTGCGCCTATATTAGTATGTACATGTACTACCTATACTCTACATACATAATACGCGCCTTGAATGTGGCGGTGTGTTTAAATTTTTTATGAAAAAAATTAAAAATCTTCATTTTTGAAGATGTCAGAGAAAAGCTGCGGCCAAAATAAAAATACGAAAAAGAAGGTAATTTTATGGTGTTTCAGAATTACCCCCCACGACAAGGTCTGCGAGTTACAGTTTTTTTGGAGAAAAATAAAATGTCAAAATTTTGAATTTTCCCGCCAAAAACGGGTCAAAATTTTGAAAATGGTAAATTTGGTCCAAAATCTGTTTTTACGATTTTGGGACCTTTCCAATGATGCATTGGGGGTCCTTCTACGACCAAAATTAGCATTCTAGTATTAAATCCTTACTATATTAAAATATCTACATGTATGTAAGTCAATTCTGCGTTTCCTATCTCCACCCAAACAGCTTAACCGACTTTATTTACGTTGGTGTCATTTTCAAGGTAATCATGTGTAGACGCCATTGCAAAAGTTGAGTTACCCTTACTTTAGCGGTGTGATGTGTGATCCCTGGGTCACCGAACATTTAGCACAAGTCAAACTGCAAACCTTGACCGATTTCAATGTAATTTTCGGAAAATCTTCCGAAATATAAAATGAGTACGACGCTAAATGGGAAGTTTTCTGAAAATCATGACCGCTTGACCGCTGGTCACCGAATATTTAACCCCGGTCAAACTGCACACATTGATAGATTTCTGTGAAATGTACAGAAAACCTTCGTTTCACGATATCATTGGGAGATTAAAGTACGAAGTTTTCAAAATTACACTTCGTTTTATTTTCAGATCACAGGTCACGGAAAATTTAAAGCAGCTCAAATTGTGAACCTTGCTTATTAATTTATTATATCTGTATATTAAATATTCAGAATAAACTGTTTACATTTGACATAATAGCATCGCAGCGATTGAATTCTAAATGTTTTAAACTAATCAAATATGTTGCGTGTCGTTCGGCAAACGGCAAAGGATCATAAAAATTACGGAATTAAAAATCCGTATGATTGAAATAATTTTGATATCCTCCATTAGCTTGCAAAGAAATTGCAAAGCGCTGTTTTTGATATAGAATTTTATTAATTATAAGAATTTTTAAAATTTTGAAAATACATGATTGTTTAATGCAGATTAAAGCTATTTTCGTAAAAGTAGAAATTACAAAATGACACCGTCCCTGGAAATTGTTTTTCTAATTTATTCCAACGGCTTCTTTTTGTGTTGGAAAACACCGTGACGCCATTTCTGAACATATTTCCAGAAACTCTCACAATGGAAAATTTCCACCTCCGGGTCAACGAACATTAAATCGATATAATGATCAATAAATAGAAAGTAGGAATATTTTATTTGAACTTTATGTGCATTCTTGGAAACAGGACAGAAATAGATTTCAGGGTTGACAACAACAACCTCCTTAAATTAAGGAAGTTGGAAAATCTTTAATGGGCACTGGCATTGTGGCTTTAAAGTAGCTGTTGATCAGTAAATAACCTGGTTCTCCAATAATAGAAAATATACTAAATATTT
>JAQGAK010005569.1:0-10023 GCA_034696945.1 Lipothrix lubbocki | reverse complement strand
GGTGCTCAGGAGAAGAAAAATTGCTTTTACCAAAACGTGATTCGCAATGTTTGTAAAATATGACAAGCTGTAAATCCGTTAATGGTACATGGTTATTTTGAGTTTTTGCAAGGATGAGTTGCCAAAAATCAATAGAAATCCGTGCGGAATTAGTAGTAAATTTTGCAGGGATGCATGCTCACCAAGATTTATAGCGGTCTCTTATAGCGAGAGTTCAGTGTATATATGGCAATTTAAAATAATTATTTCTTAGGACATGACAGTAATGCATTACATTATCTCTGTACAACTTAATTTTTTTCCCGACAATAGAATATGAAAATGAAATATGGATGGACTCTAATGGGGTCTTAGCAGAGGGTAATTCAACAATTTATTCTCCAAACATAGAACTAATCAACAGTTAATTAATTTGATATTATGAAATTATGGATTTAAGCTTTTCATTTAAAACTTGTTTGAATAGACAACAAGATAACCAAGGATCACATTATGCTGTGCATAGAAAGTTACTTTCCCAACCGGCAAAACTGTTATCGTGTAATGTATTCAACACCCAATAAGAAAGTTTGCTTCAGCAGTCACATTCAACATTTTGCAGCCTTGATATCGTCCATCCAACTTAATTTTCATTGTGTGACTGCCTACGATGACTTTAGCTGCACAGGAAACTCCATTAAACTTCTTCCGAATAGCACATGTCCATTATCTCTCGACAAGTCGGATGGTCGAATTGTGTCTATTAGTTTGTGCGACAACAATTTACCAACAAAATTCCTGCACGTCAGCAGTTCAAGAGGACAAAGCTGCACAAGTGAATGTCGCACACAAGGAAAACCCTTTTTTGGTGCAATATTGGCACTAATCAAATCTGGGGTTTTTGTTTTTCACGACCAAATCAACATTTTTTCGGACAATTTTGTGAAGAGAATTGTACTGCTTCCGGTTTGTAAACAATTTATCTAATCGTTAGATAACTTTTGTAAGGGAATAACAAACTTTTGTTGTACTAATCATGTCTTACATGTCCTAATAGGTTTGTGGTTAAGCGGCGATATTGTGTTGTATGAGTCGGAACAATTCCAAGGCCAGGGTACGGAAATCGTGCTAGGCAATTCTTCCCCATGCCAAAACGTGTTACCAGCTGAAAAGGCGAACTCTCCATTTTCACTTTCCAACTGTACCAAAACATTGGATGTACTGGAAGATTTCAAAAATTCAGCTCTTACAAACTTATTAGAGTTAATCCATACTACGTAAAATCGATTAGTTTATGCAATGCTACGTTTCCTAATGAAGCTGGCGTTTCTCTGAGTGGAGAAATTTGTGCATCGGATTGCGTAGCTGGCTTATGGCCATATTTTTTATGCAGACTAGCAAATGGATCTTTGAGGTTTTGCTCTCCCCGGAATTTCTCGAATTACATGGGTAGTAGCTGTAATGTGTCGTACCGTTTAAAAGGTAGTTTTTAATTATTTAAAAAACATTTGGTTATTTTTATGGCACATTTTCACATTCTTGATTTGAATTCAATAAGTTGAAACAAAACAGCCTTAGTTGCCGGTTTTCTATTGTTACCACACTTTCACGGCGAGACGTTCTTTCTTGAAAGCAAAGGGAACAAAAGATGCTACAATTTGATCCACGATTTTCCAAAAATAACATGGAACGCCGTTGATGTTAAAGACTATTGTCTTGTTTTCTTCAATGGAGTAGGCTGTATTGTCAACATGACGGTCAACGAGCTTTTGTTGTTGAATTTTGATTGTTTAAAGAATTTTTGCAACTGTACGTGGAGGAGTCCATTTTCCGTGAGTTATTGTGATGCAGCGTCTATCAAAATTTTCGAACGTCCCGTCAGTATTGGGGGCAACGCTTGTTCTTCGCAATGCAAGACTTATTACTTGTCAAACACTACATTTACATGTAAGGTGGACAAAAAGGGATTCGTTTTTAGCTCCCCTACGAACAGGATAATCTTTTTGGGTCAAGATTGCAAAGGAAACTGCTTCAATTAGAACAGTAACAGCAACGATTAAATTAAATAAGCATAAATTAATTTAAACTTATAATCAAATTGTTGAAAAATAAATCCACATTGGTAAATATTGTTTATTGTCAATATTTCTAGATGATACGATGAAAGCGGAATTTTTTGAGAAAACCAGCTTTGGCGGCAAAGAAATTTCAATGGTTTCGACTGACACCAAAATATGTCACAATCAACTTCAACATTCTTTCAATACTAGCTTTCCCCGATTTGCTTCCATGAAAATTTACAGAATATGCGTGCACTTGTACAAAAGCATAGGTTGCACTAACTATGACACTTCATTGTTTCCTATCGTCAACAATTGTGGTAGCAACCTCACAAACTGCAACTTGTCTGGGGACTGGCTATCACTTCAGTTTTGTTCAGACGAGTTACCGCCAATAAGTGAAAATCCTTGTGGAGTCAGTGGTACATTGTGTGACAGCCCGTGCCTGCCCGGCGGAGGAAATGATTGGTTTATTTGCAAAACTATATTAGGTCAAACCGAGCCTTGCTTCCCAAGGCAGGGTGTCAATTACACGGGGGAGGATCTTTGCCAGAATTGTAGTAAGTCAACCGTTTTAAGACAAGTATTAGTACACTGGACTCGTTATAAGATTTCCCACTATAAGAGAACTCTCAGTAAGAAATCCTTTGGGCCCTCATATCATACATAATTATATGCATACTAGCTCTCTCTATAAGAGAATTTCTATATAAGAGGAAAAATTTTGGTGATTTATAGCATTCTCTTATAGCGAGAGTTCAGTGTAATTTAGAGTTCTCTCTTAGACGGAGAGTTTACTGTATTTAGAATTGGCATATCACATATGCGAAACAATTTGGAGGAAAATTATGGTATAAATTATTTCCAACATACCGTCTGGTATGTATTATCTTAACATGTAATCCTGTTAATTTAATTTGGATAATATAGTTAAATAAATTATCTCAACTCATACCAATGTTTGCTTTTGTTGACAGGATGTAAAGCTGATGGCACCCTAGCAACAGTACGATATTTTACTAACCATTTTCAATCTGTACACAAGACCAAAATACTTTTAGATGAAGCGCGGTATTGCTACAACTTCGGATACCATCCCATACATAATATAAATATGCTAACAAAAACTTTATTATTTGATTTTTGGGAGACGTAAATTGTTTAAAACTCTACCAACATTTTGGATGCATAGGAAAATCTAAGATTGAAAGTGACAAATTCCATATGATTTGTGGATACGACCCAATTTTACGAATTAGTGCCGACTATTTTGGAAACGCTGAATGTGCGTCATCTCTGAGTCTCTGCAACTCAAGCTTTGCAGAATTGTTCGAGACTCCAGTTGGCCTAACGGGAAGAAAATGCATTAGTGATTGCAAAGTGTTGCGTGGTGCAACATTTTATTGTCAAACCAATTACAGCAAAGAAGAATTCTGTATTCCCAGGAAGGATCTTAACCATTTCGGACAAAGCTGCGTAAATGACAACTGTGTTTTTCGAAGTGAGTCAAATATTATGGAATCTTGATTTACAAATACACTGGTAAGACAATATGTCAATTAAATTGTTCTTAACCAGTTGCTTATTTTGTTTGAATCAACTGAAGGGCCAATAGCATTCGTTTTTCCGGGTCAACATGATAACGAGGACACCTCAACTGACCTGTACAACGTTTCTTCATGTTATAATATCCAACGTGACAACCCACAACAAAATTATATTCAATACTTACAAGAGAACATTTCTTGTCTTTTTTGTATTCTGATCGTGGTTGTGTTGGAAAAGCAATTAAGGTGAATCCAAAAAATGCTTTTGAACGTGTTGTAAATGCGTCATCTTGCGAATTAAATAGCATTTCGTCCTTCCGATTTTGTGACGTTTACCTTTCACAATTAACTCAGTTGGCAGTAGGAAGCTCCGGGAAAGTTTGCAAAAGTCCTTGCGCATTGCAGTATTTGCAGTTGCAACAGTATTTTGCATGTGAATTGCACGATGGATCCTGTGATGTTTGCTCTCCTCGTCTCGGTCAGAACTATTTGGGTGAAGTTTGCGAGAAAGACTGCGCAATAAAAGGTGATCTTATTAAATCATTTTTTCGTTAAATATTTTAATTATCAAGTTCTTTCATGTAGTGTTTTATATCTTAAAAGCTGATTTCCATCCAATATGCTTATAATGCATCATTGTGTGGAGAAATATGTAAAAAGAAAAGTAGTGTATTTGTTTTATGCACATAAAAATGATGAATTTCAAAAAGCCTTAAAGTCTTTTATTAAAAATTCTTTAGAATTTGTTGTTAGTTTCTAACGGTTACGATATTAAATGATTGTATGCATTTTACATGATTTCATTTTTGCATGTTTTTTATTTTTAATTTAAATTAACAATAATCCACAAGTTGTAACTCTCGTTAGAATCATTTGTTAAGTTGATAGATTGTCAGAAAGCCTAATGTACATTAAAATAAATGAAAACAATTAAATTGTATTTTCCTATAGCTTAGCTGATCTAAACGTAAGCCCGACGTATGTATCAAGTTAAGACATATACATACTAAATTGGGGTTTGTAGTTGTAAAATCTAAACTTCGTCATTTTTAAAGAAACTAGAATCTTTGTTTGTCGTATGCATTTTGAACCTGGTAAAGAGCAGTTGCTAGAAACGTCGTTCCAATAAATTGTAAATAAGATAATAATTTCTAAAGAAATAATAATCCATCCTGTAAATTGCTGAATATTTAGGCAAATAGTTACAAATGCACAACGTTTCCAACCTTTGTGCAATGAATGTAGCGACTATTGCTTTTTATCCCCTTTCAGTATTTATACATTACAAGTGTAAAAGCAACACATCTCAATGATTAGCATGACAAAGAGTAAAATTAAGCCATTTTTTCCATGTTGTTCTAACAGAAACCCGGAATAACAGTACTTAGAAACTGAATTTCACGACTTATATACTGGGAAATTCAAAGTACCACAAAGAAGGAGAGTAATATGTAATTATTAAAGTAAACAACTACACTGGAACCTCGCTATAAGAGACCTCCATATAAGAGAGTTCTCTCTATAAGAGATCCTTTGGGCTCGCATGTCATACATGGTTATATGCATACGAGCTCTTCTTATAAGAGAATTTCTATATAAGAGGCAGATTTTGTTGATTTTTAGCGTTCTTATATAGCGAGGTTCCCGTGTACATACATGCATCACTACAAAGTAATGATTAAAGCAGAGGTGCAATATGGACACGTCCCACCCGTGTACACGTAATGGATTTGAGTTTTGTACATGTACACGTGCACGCTTTCAAACACGCAGCGACGCGTTAGTAGAAGAAACTAATATATTAAATAATTAGAATAAAAATTGGAGTACAAATTACCCTAACTTGTCTGGAAATTGAGAATTACAGAATAAATTGCGCAACATTGAATGCATATACAAGATAATTCAATATAAAATCATTTTAGTGCATAGAATAGTCTAAGGTGTTTTGCGTTTTTTGAGCTGAATATTCAGCCAACCTATTTCAACCTGTTTTGAGCAACGCATTTATTAACTTTAAACAATTTATTCCAATTTGTCGTTGTGAATTGCATTGAAAACTACCAATTCAATTATGAATTGTTCCCATCCTTACCATATTCCACATTTTCGGTATTCTATCGACTCGTAAATTATTTGAATGAATTACTTTTTGTATATAGTGACGATATTTTGCATTACAATTTCGGAATTTATAATATGTATCAAAATAAAACTAAAAATGTAGTCAAAATCGCCGATTGAAATTAAAGTGCTCATAAAGAATATATTATAACATTGCGTTCATTGTTGTACAATTACGCTGAGGTAGATTGAAATAAAGATTAAAACAGATGCTAGAAATATGAGAGTTAATGTGACTCGGATATACGGGTAAAGGGAGAGAGTTCTTGCTATTACATATTTAAACAAACTCCTATAATGGATGTACATGTCTTTATTATTATGACTTCTTCTTTCCCCTTTCCCTTACCTCTGGGTGTCTGCAATAGGCCTAAGGCCTTCGCAGCGTCTAATCTTTGACTATACAACCACTCATAGTCTCTACAGAACCCGAATATGTAATGTAATGTAATGTACATGTCAGAAGAATATTTATTTGTATATGATTAACATTAGACGCTATAACGGTCTGGTAAGTGTAAGAAAAACGACCTTTATGACATTATTAACATATATAAACCAAACAATATAGTGTATGGTCCACTATATACACTGGAACCTCGCTATAAGAGAACGCTATAAATCACCGAAATCTGTCTCGTATATATAGGAATTCTCTTATAAAGAGAGCTCGTATGCATATAACCATGTACGACATGCGAGCCCAAAGGATTTCGTATAGAGAGAATTCTCTTATATGGAGGCCTATTATAGCGAGGTTCCAGTGTATATAGTAATATTATTGTACCTATCACATTATGTACGTAGTAATTAAACGCGGCCTGACAAAAAACCTTTTTACTGTACTATGTATAAAAATCCTATAGTAGGCTTTCCACTATATATACAGTAAAGCGCAACAGTCTAACAACAAATTTCGTTGTGTTAGCGACGAATCGTAGGAGCGTGTCTTCGCTTTTTCCCGTACGAGAATTGAGAGTTGTTTACAGTATTGTTAAATTTAAATATGCTAGCGGTGACTCGTTGCTCTAGTCAGTTGATCGTTATTAAAATTATGTATCAATATTTACTTGTTTTAGAAAAACTGCCAGAAGTAATTTTCCAGATAACCAACATCAATCGGTAATATTTGCATATATTATAAAAATCTGTAATTTTTTAATAATTCTGTTCTAGAATAGGCCAGGAGATTTGAAAAATAACCTACGACGTGAATAATATCCAAAATATTTTTATCGACGATTGTGGAAACTGGCTCTCATCCTATCATTCTTTTCTGTTAACAATACAATCTAAGGTTATATTTTTTTGTGTTTGGCTATTTGTTAAATTTTGCTTACCCTTTAAATGTTACGTTTTTCTGTTAGGTTATGACAAGGGCATTGCTCATAACTCGCCATCATCAAATTAAAGTGTTTTAGTTACTTTAAAGATTCGAATTACCTTTAAACGTTTACTAAAACGTAAAAATAAAGTGCAAATAGATTGATCATTTGGGTTACAGCTAAGCTTCGAATATATCCTGAACGTGATTACACAAACAAGTCAATTTTGAAACTATTTTTAATTTTAGTCTTACAATAGGAACATGAGCTACCAAGCTATGATTATATGATTTATTGACGCTCTCGTGTTGTGAGCGCCATACTGTTCTGACAATGATTATACTTAGTACTTATTAGGGTTGAAAGTAATGTTTCCTTCAGACCCTGATGAAACATTTTTATACAGTTGTCAAACTGCGGCCTTTCCCCCTCATGTCTACGGTGTAAAAGACGATTTACAACAATAATTTCAGTGTATGGGTTACAGTAAATTACATTGTGAGCTGAGTCAATAGAACAACCACCAAATGTTTTTCAAACTCTAATAAACTTTAATAGTCTACACGTAAACCCGTCAATTCTAGTTCACTTAACCACTGCGTGCGTTCATTTGAGTTGGAGATTTTAGACTACTTTCAAATTGTTACAAAAATCAGTATGTTGTCGAAGCGGTAGAAATTTATACCATTGGTGAAAGTTAATTAGTAAAAATTATATTTATGTCCCAAAATTCGCCGTCTTAAAAATGGTTAGGGAACGAGTCATAATAAATTGTCTTTATTTAGAAACAATTTTTATTTATTTACTCTATTCATTAATTTTTAATCGTACTCCATTGAACGTATTTCACACAAAAAAGACACGTGTATCATTGTACTGATTAATGTCAAATATCTCAATTCGCAATCAAGTTTACAAGTAGACCCTAGTAATGATTATTGTGGTTTTGATGTATACTATGTAATAAATGTTTAATTGAATAACGTAATACTATAACTATAACTGTATGTACCACTTGACAATAAATCAAATTATTCTACCTTTTTAATTTTATAAATTTATATATTTTCATGTAATACATACGAATGAGAGGGTCCTTATTTTATACGTTAATTTATTTATTCGCGTCTGGGATGGATTGATCGCGTATGATTTTGGACGTCCATAGTCAACTGAAACTACAAACTTATTTAGATTAACCTTCGAAATGTTTCTTAAGTGTAATGCACTGTACACATATGTATCGACGTTTGGACATACATTCATATTTAAGTAAATATTTCACTTAGTTTTTTTTCTGACAATATGATTATAATATTATTATTAGAGACATAAAAATTTTCTACCTATTATTTATCACGGTTATTTAGTTATGATTGTGACGGCTTCGGATGATATATTGACCTATGTAATCATCGCAAACAAGAAAAGTAATATATATTGTTAAGGTTCCCTCTCAAAAATCACATTTACATGCAAATTCGGAAAAATTGGACTCGATTTCTGCTCGGCTGCTAAAGAGATAAATTTGTTGATACCAGATTGCGATGTAAGCTGCGGTAATAATAACACTAATGATCTTCATTTTATATATTTTCAATTTTGAGCACCCACTTGCATACACGTTACGTAAATCAACATAGAATATTTCTTGAGGTAGATTTTGTATTTTTATTGTGCGGAAGTTTGTAGATGTTGAAAATTTGGTACAATTCAAAATTGTTAAAAGACGTAACAATCTGTAGAAAGCCATTTACACCGGTCTCTCGCTATAATAGATCTCCAAATAAGAGTACTCGCTCTGTAAAAAATCCTATATACCCAGTCTTGTAAGAGGTTTTTTGGACAGCTTATCATGCATTCTTATATATATTGTTATTATGCATATATGCACATTAGCTCTTTTTATAAGAGAATTCCTATATACACTGGACGCTCGCAGTAAGAAAACGAAAACGCTATAAATCACGATTTATTTCTCTTTTAAAAACGTTTTCTGATAGGAAGCGCTTTTATGTACATAACCATGTATGACATGCGGACCATAAGGATCTTCTATAGAGAGAGTTCTCTTAAATAAAGATCTCTTAAAGCGATAGTCCGGTGTATAAGAGACTGATTTTGGTGATTTATAGCGTTCTCATGCAGCAAGAGATCAGTGTATTTACCGTTTTATATGTGCTTTGTTATAATTATTTTCTAGGTCAACTGGGCAAAATTTAATTTTTTGAGAAGCCAGATTTCGAAGGCAGAGCAATGACAATTAACCAATCTGACACTATAATATGTCACAACATAGAAGTATATTCTTCTAGTAAATGCTTTTTCCCACTTAAAAATTCACAGAAAGTGTGCCATCTATACAACAGCATAGGATGCATTAACCATGATACTACATTGTACCCTATCATTGATGACCACTAGGGCGACTGGGGTAACCCCCTCACAAATTGCAAACTATCTGGTAACTGGCAATCGGTTAAGTTTTTTAGATGAATTATCGCTTACTAATTAAAACTCTTGTGGTGTTAGTGGTAAGTTGTTTGAAAGACCTTGCTTACCAGACGGAGAAAATGCCTGGTTTAGTTGTAAAACCTTATCAGACATAACTGAGTTTTGTTTTCCAAGGAAAGGAGTCAATTATACGGGAGAGGACCTTTACCAGAATTGCAGTAAGTTAATTAGTTTGTTTTAAATCAAAGTGCTATTTGAAATTTGTAAGTTTTATTTTCAGATTTTGTCACAAATTAGAAAAAACGTTTTAATGTCAGATCTTATCTTAACAGGTAATATGTATCACTTAAATAAAAAAGTTTATATAAGCCAGATTGTACACCGGACTTTCGCTATAAGAGATCTCCATATAAGAGAACTCTTTCGGTAAGACATCCTTTGGACCCACATATTATACATAATTATATGCATATTAGCTCTTTTTATTTTAGAATTCCTATTTAGGAGACTGATTCTTATGATTTGTAGGGTTCT